>OVBE01001805.1:0-28771 GCA_900406425.1 Iberis pinnata | reverse complement strand
ATGTTGCATTTTGGAGATTTTTCAGGTACTTTGTGAACTTTCGGAACATCATGGACAGATTGAAGAAGGAGAAGCAGAGTTGCAGCGAACTCCATTAGAACTCTAGCAGAGTTGTAGCCAACTCCATGAGAACTCAAGCAGAGTTGCAGCCAACTCCATCAAAACTCAAGCAGAGTTGCAGCAAACTCCATTAGAACTCGATCAAGTGACGTGACAAAACCAACTCGATCAGATCATGCCGAGATGGACTCGACCAGACCGACTCGACCAGCCCGAAACCAACTCGATCGACCTGAAACTGGACTCGATCGACCTGAAACTGGACTCGACCAGGACCTAAAACTGGACTCGACCAGGACCTAAAATTGGACTCGACCAGGACCTGAAACTGGACTCGACCAGGACCTTAAACTGGACTCGACCATGACCTAAAACTGGACTCGACCAGCCCGAAACCAACTCGACCGACCTGAAACTGGACTCGACCACGACCTTAAACTGGACTCGACCAAGACCTGATACTGGACTCGACTAGGACTTGAAACTGAACTCGACCAGCCTGCAACCCAACTCGACTAAACGTAGAGCTCAACTCGACCCCAGTTCGAGCCAAACCCAAGTGATCAACCAGAATCATTACAGTTTTTAATCAGTTGTCTTTTAGTGGTTTTAGGGCTTTCCTAAAACCACTATATAAACCCTAAACACGCCTCCACTTGAACTTGTGCCTTTTTAGCTTTATTTTATGTTCTTTTTAATTTTTTCTCTATGTTTTTCATTATGAATGTTCTTGGATAATCGTATTATTTTCTTTCACTGAATCAAGTTTCTGTATATGATTTCTTGAGTTTTATGTTTGTTTTAGCTTTAGGGTCACATATATATGGTGCATGTTGATCTTTCACTTTATTTTCTGGTTTTGATCATTGTTTTATGGGTTTGTTATTGTTGTTTTCTGCGTTTTTGTTCTTGCTGTTCTTGATCATCAGTTTTTGGGTTTCAGATCTTACTGTTCTTCATAGTTTGACTTTTGATCTTGAAGATTCGTTTAGTAGTTTCGTTTTATGAGTTTTCTGATTTCGTGGTCATAATGGGTAATGAGTAGTTTCTCAGGTTTTTGAGGATGGGGTAGATTAGTGTTGAACCCTTGAATCTCCTAGATGTTTAAGCTTGATTGTTCATTTTCCCTTATGTTTCATTGTTCTTAATGCCTATTTCTCTTTGATCAATTCAAATATGATATTAGACATTTCCACACCCAAAAGGTGTCTGATGAAATGTCTGAACATGGTGATTTCAGAGATTTACATTCCTAGCCCAAGAGATTGGTTGTCTAGGGTGTTTATTGACTTTAACAGATTGTTTTTTCATGTCTGTTAGGTAGTGTTCCGTTAACAAGAGTTAGGTCTGGATATTGCTTAGTTTGAGATCATCTATCAAGAGATTGAATTTGATTGTTTATGAATCTGTTGTCTAGAAATTAGCTCTTGCATGAGGTATGTTAGGCATCTAGGTAGATCAAGGGGGATCTTTGGTCAATTACCCCTATCCTCAGGAACTCTTTTCTTTGATTGCATTTTTAGTACCATATTTTTCCGTGTTTTTAGATTACTTGCTGTTTACTCCTTAGTTTTCGTTTATACATGATAGCTTTTATGTTCTGTTTTATTTATGTTTGTTCCAAATTTGTTTAGGACTAGTAGTTACCCTTTTTATTTATGTGGCTTGAATTAGTATACCCATTTACATTTAGAGTGGTTAATAACTACACTTGATTGGAATGACTCCTATTATACTACAATGACATGATAGTATAATATGAATTAAACAATTAGGAAAAATCCTACTATTGGACACTTCAAATTTGAAATGTCTTTTTGGAGAAGTTTTTATCCTCTTTTTTTGTTCTTTTCAATTATTTGACTTTTGAGGGTTTTGTTTATGAAAACATTATTTAGCAAGGAGATGGTTTAGTTGAAAACATACTTGTGAATCTCCTCTGTAAATTCAGTGTCATAGATATAAGCTAATGATTGATAAAGTTACTCATAAGCAAAGCATCTATTTTAATAAGTTATTACTACACTGTTGAAAATACTGACCAACAAAATCTAACTTCATACACAACTTTACAAGAAGTGGTTCATGCATGGTTTGGAGGTGACCTTGATCTATAATCATTTTTGTAATGTAAATTAATGTAGTTATTATAAACCACATTCTAATTGGGAAAAATGCAAAGATGAACTTTAATATGACTAAAGTCATTTATCCTAGCTTCAAGATTTGAATTATATTTATATTATGTAAAATCGTATGTGTTTATTGTCGCATTAATTTGAACACTTTCTACAAATATAAAGGTATTCACTTTTTCTTGTCAACAATTTAATCAACAAAATATGAACGATAATAGATTTATATAGTGTATGACAACGTAATTATTTAAAATCACACTTTGACTAGAGATAATATCCACTTAAGTATGACCAATTTCTATTTATACTTAATAGAACTAGAAAAACAAAACACTCATAATTATCAATATATTTCATATAAAAGTAATCTAATAACAAGGGTTTGTATTTAATTTTGATTGGATCTATAAAATCCAATCTATAATAAATTTCGTAATGTGAGACAACCTAATCATCTAAAATCAAAGTTATGTAAAAGAATATACAAAAGTGGACTCTAAAAAAAGAATTATCCATTTGAACATGATTAAACTTAGAAACACAAATATACAATAATATATTCTACACGTTTATATAAATGTGGAAAATGTTAGGTTCGGGTTAGCATTCTCTTGCAGGCCCACCGAGAACTCAACTTTAAATCGAGGCCCGGTGACCTGCGAACAACCGGGCATGAACAACCTACGAAAACGCGTAGTTCTAAACCCCTGATCACAATGTACCCTGTTGTAAGAATAAGTAGTACCTATTATAAAAGAGTAGCTCTTCCCCCTTTCCTAATGATTCTCTTATGCAAATTCAGCGTCATAGAAAAAAATTAAGATTGATAAAATTACTCCGAAGAAAGCATCAATTTTAGTAAATTACGACCAGACTATTGAAAATACTGACCAACAAAAAAAAAAATTCGTATATAATTTTGAAAGAAGTCGTTTATGTATATTTTAGTGGCTTAAAGGGATAACAAAAAGACTTGATTCCTAAAATCTAATGTATAATCAATCTTCATGATGTACATTACATAAAGATGGACCTTAGTCACTCGACTAAAGCCATTTCTCCCGGTTTCAAAATATTTGTTGACAATTTAAATTTTATTACATTATGTAAACTTGTATGTATTTTTTGTCACATAAATATAAACACTTACTCGTTAGATATATTCACTTTTCACGTTTGTGCACATATAAAGGTATGTACTTATTTTTTAATCAATTTAATCGAGAAAATATGAACGATCATAAATTTATGTAAAGTAGGACAACACAATTATTTAAAAACACACTTCGAATAGAGATAATATAACAATTGTTGCTTCCTAAAGTGATAAGTCTTGCGGTTTTTAGCACATGATATGTTGATGCAGTAGCAAGCCGAGTTGGAAACATGTCGCTTGGTCAGAATTTGGTAGATTCAGTTGGTGGTTCAAGTAGTCAGTTGCAACCAGAAAAAAAAAGATGTTTCATATGGTCAGCAACATTATTCTCCCAATGAAACATATTGAACCATGAGATTTTGATTAGTGTGAGAGACATTGGAAACTATTAGTTGGTTTGTGGCCAAAATCAGGAAAAAAGACAATAATAAAGATCCATGGGGATTGTTTTCTTTTTACTCTGATTTGTATTTGTTTTGGATAATAATTTTGGATGCTAATAACTTATATTATGTTTATTTTACTTTGATATATTTGGTGTTTCATCGATGGTTTACTTCATACTTGTAGTTATTGAATCATGGTCTCTTTATCACTTATCCTCTCTTTTTTCTTTTCAAAGATTTTGATTTTTGAGGGTTTTGTTTATGAAAACATTATGAAGCAAGGAGAAGGTTTAGTTGAGAACATACTTGTGAATCTCTTTTTCAAATTCACTGTTAGAGAGAAAATCTAAGATTGATAAAGTTACTCAGAAGCAAAGCATCTATTTTAGCAAGTTACTACTAGACTATTGAAAATACTAACAAACAAAATCTAACTTCGTATACAACTTCACAAGAGGTGGTTCATGTATAGTTTGGAGGTGAGCTTGATCTATAATCAATTTTTTATAATGTAAATTAATGTAGTTATTATAAACCACATTCTGATTGGAAAAATGCAAAGATGGACTTTAATAAGTCGACTAAAGTCATTTCTCCTAGCTTCAATTTAAAATCGTATTTACATTATGTAAAATCGTATGTATTTTTTGTCGCATTAATTTGAACATTTTCTGCACATATAAAGGTATTCACTTTATTCTTGTCAACAATTTAATCAACAAAATATGAACGATAGTAGATTTCTAAAATGTAGGACAACACAATTATTTAAAATCACACTTCGACTAGAGATAATATCCACTTAATTATGACCATTGTACTATTTATACTTAATAGAATTAGAAATACGAAAACATTCATAATTATCAATATATATATCATATAAAAGTAACCTAATTATCTAAAATTAAAGTTATGGTGGTATTGATAATAACATATCGCAATACAAGAATCAAAATTGTAATCATCATCATCAAAGTCATGGTGGTAGGCGAAACCAGGATCAAAATTGGAGTTTTTTAAGGAGATTTAATGGAAGAGACTCAAATGTACAATCATCAAGAGGTCCATCATCGTTTTCAAGACATCCACCACTTCATGTACTACTAATTCCTTAGTTTATGGCGACGGCTCAACCTTTTGGCAGTCCTATGCCCTTTCATCCTGGTGAGTGAGCTTGTTTTCGAATTTTGATTTACCATTTTCTTGTGTCACTTTTTTTATTATTCAGAATTGGTGTCGCCTTATTATCATCCTCGTATGTCTTTCATCATAACATTGATTTCATTTGCTCCGGTCCTCTACTATGTTCAAGAGCTTCCTTTAGACATAAAACATAAGCAAATTCATTACTACATTAGGTAGTACAAATTTCTCTTATTCTTTTGATCATTACACCTTTTTGGGATGCAAATGTTTTGTTTTTTTTGCAGTGAAGTAAATTTAGTTAGTGACACATATCTTCGTGGGCTAATGGATGATCAAGGTTTACTCAATTACGTGATATTGCTAGATTTAAGAAGGTGTAATTCATTCATCGTTTTTGATCTTCATTGCTTGTGTTATTCATTCTTAATCTAGTTACTATGACATTTTGTTGCCTAGTTATGTATGTGTTGGTTCTTTATTATTCCTTGTTCAGGTTGCGGAACTTACAGATAGTATCCAAAAAATTGTTGAGGCTCTACAAGATTTGTCTTTTGTCGAAGTGTAGGTAAATGACATTGAGATTTGGCTTCCTTCTTGTGTGCTTTTAGAGATTTTTGCTTACATTCTTTTTCTTTTGTAGGGTGAGAGAAGGAAGCGTCATAATTGGTAACAATGGTTGGTTCCTAAAGTGTTAAGTCATGCGGTTTCGAGCACACGTTATGTTGATTATGACGCAAGCCGAGTTATTAACATGTCGCTTGGTCAGAGTTCGGTTGATTCAGCTGGTGTTTCAAGTAGTCAGTTGCAACCAGAAAACAAAGTTGTTTCAGATGGTTAACAACATTGTTCTCCCAATGAAACAGATTGAACCATGAAGTTTTGGTTAGTGTTAGAGACATGACAACTATTATTTGGTTCCTGCCCAAAATCACGAAAAAAGACAATAATATAGGATCAAACATTTTATGATTCTTCTTCTTCTTCTAGTTTAGTTGAAACATTTGCATCTTTTTGGGGATTTCTTTTCTTTCTCTTATTTTTTATTGATAATTTTGGATGCTAATAACTTATATTATGTTTATTTTACTTTGATATATTTGGTGTTTCATCGATGGTCACTTTATACTTGTAGACTTGTAGCTATTGTCATATGATCTCTTTATCACTTATGTTCTCTTTTCTTCTTTTCAGTTATTCGATTTTTGAGGGTTTTGTTTATGAAAACATTCTTAATCAAAGAGAAGGTTTAATTTAGAACAAAGCATTAATTTTAATAAGTTACTACTAGATTATTAAAGCTACTGACCAACAAAACCGAACTTCGTAGATACCTATAATCAAAATCTATATAATGTAGATTAAGGTAGTTACTATGACGAAATTTTGATCGACGAAAGCCATTTTTCCCAGTTTCAAGATATTTTTATTGGTTTCAATTATTTTACACTCCGGGTCTTTTAAAACGTCATTCATTGATATCGAATCGAGGATACAAAGTTTGTTATAGAACTACAAACGCATATTATTACATAAGCATATAAATGTGTCATATACTAAGTAAATACATAGAAAACTTACATACCAATTCCGTTGTTCTTTGTCTTCATATTTGATTTTACTTTTATGCAAATTGTGTGCGAAGCCATTCTTTTGAATCTCCCAATTGCTATCTGCATAATAAACCCAATGCATATGATATAAGTTCTGAAACTTGGACATCCGATACACAAATCTCTCATAACACCACAATTTCCAAGGCGGTTTCGGTGGTTGTCGTCTAGGGAAAGAATTTGAAAACTGCAAACCCATTAAAATACATCCATCAAATATAATATATAACGGAGAAGAAACACCGACCATTCCCGGAAAACCACCATCGCAAACTGCTTGAATATAACACCACCATTCGTCGGACAGAAAACATTCCTTAGATTGAAAAAATTGCACTTAAATCTTAGACTTTTGAGATTTTTTAGACTTGAACATCAATTCAAACGTGCAAAACATACAATATAGAATTAAGAGAATAAATGTCTACGAAAGGTGACAACAATTTGATCGTAAAAAGATCATTGTCTCTATCACCTCAATCCACTTGTATTGAAGAATACTAAGGATACAGAAATTTAACGAAAAATGATGATTATATAAAAATGCACAGTGCCGACATTATAATCGGTCACCAGCGAGCAATGAAAAATATGGTTGTGTCTGCAAAAAGAATTTGGTTATAATGTTTTGTTTGGTTGCAAAAAACTAAAAAGAAAAAAAAAATTATATTACATTATGTAGAAATGTAAGTATTTTGTTTAAACTCTTTTTCGTTTGATTTATTCACTTTTCATATTTGTGCACACATAAAGATACTCACATCTTTTGTTGTTGTCATATGAATGATATGAACGATAGTTTTTTTTTGTCATCATATGAACGATAGTTAATATCTATAATGTGAGACAACACATTAATTTTAAATCACATTTCGATTAGAAAAAATATAAAAAATAAATTATTCCACTTAATTATGACAGTTTTATGTTTGTACTTAACATAACTTGAAAAACATAAATACCAATATATTTAATGTATGAGTATTTGTATTTGATTTTAGATTAAATCAATAAAATTCGATTCATAATAAATTTTTACAATGTAAAATAATATAATTATCTAAAATCAAATTTCGGTAAAAAGTATACAAAAATGGACTCTTCTAATTGTTTGACGAAAGCGAATAATTCATTTGAACATGATTAAACTTAAAAACACATACATTAATATATTCTACATGAACCATAATATATAAAAAGATTATTTACTCATACAAAATATATAAAGACAATAAATTCAAACTCACAAAAAAACACCAAAAATATAAAAAAATTATTAAATTCTTCTTACCAATTAGAGATATGAAGTACACAATCCAACCATCTACACTATCCAACGGTTAGCATTCTTTTAGCTCTTTTAACTCAAAGATTTATTTTTATTTTTGCTTATAATATTATTATTTTGCTAATTTTAGTAGTAAATTATTACACTACTTTGTGCCTATAGTCTATAGACAACCTAAGGACATATGATTATTGTACGGACATGTGGAAGTAAAGAATCCAACGGTCGTACACTTGAGAGAGAATCTTATTATTCGTTGGATTGTTATTTTAAATTCATGACTTATTCTGATTGATTTTGATTTTTGATTTTGTCATTTCTTGTTCTGCAAACTAGTTTATTCACTATAAACGTTTTATTTCTTTTTGAGGCAGAGTCATTTCTAGAATTTTTGAAGATCATATAATTTTTTCTGTTTATGGATTAATTTTTTTTATATAATTTTCTTTTGTTGGATAATTTAAATAACATTAACTCAAATAATTTAAGACATTTATTGTTTTGTTGGGATATTTTGAAGAATGATTGCTTTTTGATTAATTTTTTGTATTATATTTTTTATATATAATGAAATCTTAGATTTGTATTTTAATTTATACTAATTTGCAATACACAAGTCACCAAATTTTGATTACTATGGGCCTTTTCGTTAATCTGTCGCTAGCGACATCGACAGCTTATGTTGTTTGTTTGTCTGTCGCTGCGACTAATCGTAATATTGTTCGTTTTACTGTCGCTACGATTGGCGACTAATCGCGGAGACTGTCGCAACTATGTTTGTTTGTTTGTTGCTACGATTTTTTTATATTAAAATTATATGTTTTTTAAATATCTGATAAATTATTATTTTTGTATTTTATATTATATACTTTGAAATTTTTTTATATAAACAAGTGGAAAATATCGATTATTTTTAAAAATTAAATCTCATTTTTAAGTAGGATATACTTTTGAATTTATAGATGTTATGTTCAATCTCATAAGATGTTCTAACTGGTTTTAAAAATAATTTTTTAATATTGTTACAGATTATAGAGCATTTAATAGTTTTCAATTTTGCTTAATACAAAAATTTTCTGTTCTTAAACAAAAACAAATCTCCCAAAACTATCTTATATATTAATTCATAATATATATATATATAATAATTATTATTTTTTATATATAAAAAATTAATGATTTTGTTTGCCAAAAGAAACCCTTCATTTTATTTCTATTTACATGAATACCAAACCCTAAACAAGAAAAGAAAAAGAATGTTACATCCCAATAAATAATTAAAAAAAATCTTGAACATTAAAATTTGCAATAACTAACTTACACTTACAATTTTAGCAACTGAAAAGCAAATATTTCGTTTTGTATGGACTATTTAAAAGTATTTTTTAAAAAGACAGAAGAGATTGGGTGAGGTTTTGGGACATAGCATTATATTGCTGACACATGTCCTGTCCCTGTGAGATATGACATGTCTTTCTCTCTCTCTCTCATACAATTCACAAGTTTGCATTTACTATTTAGTGTGTGACACTAACATATAGTATAATCAAAAGGCAAATTAAAAAATTTGTAGTTTCTTTTCTAAAATATTTTCAAGTTGCAAAGCAAATGATTCAAACACCTATAAAAATTTATGGTATTTGGAAAACACTTGCGGTAGTTTTAAAGATAACGAAAAATCGAATAACAGTCTATGTATTCTTATTTTGAGAGATAGTATCTATTCGTTATAGAAGGATGTTTGGTTCTAGTCATATCTCGGTTTCTCTTCGGAGCTAGCAGTTTTTTTGGGAATTTGCGTTCTCGGCATTGGGTTTAAAGAGTAGTCTTTTCCGGTTGTTTATGTTGGCTTTCGGCTTTCGACCGTTTTTTATTCCTATTGCTACTTTTTATATATGTGTATTATCTTTGATTCTCGTTACATCGAAAATTTGTCTTCTTAAATTTTGAATTAAAAAAGTCAAAATTTATGTGCTTTATTTTCTTTTGTTTAAGACGTGCTTGGCTCTTCATCTTGTTAAATGATTCATTTAAGCAAATTAGAGTTTTCTCCACAAGATTCATTTTTCATATTTGAAGTGAGATTTGTTGTCTTTTTTTTCTTGGCTTAAGACGTGCTTGTTTTGTCTCTTTTGATTTTAGCGTTTGTGACAAAAAAATTTTTTTTAAGTTATGTTCAGTCTCTTTAAATCTAACGTCACAAAATCTACTAATTCTTAGTTAAAACACGCGAAGCAAGAATCATAACATTTAATAAATAAGATATTCTAACGTATTGAATTTTGTTTCCTAAAATTTTGAGTTTGAATAGTCGAAATGTGTGAAATTTGGTGATTCACTTTATAAAATCATATTTGATTATTTTAATCAAATAGACGACAACAAAAATCACACTTTGTATGTTAAAAAACTTAGTAACACATTAAGCTTCGTGATACATTTTTAATGTAACACCCATCTCTGTTTTAGTCTTCGATATCAGTAAATAATTCAGATTTCAGCTTAGTGAAATCTGAACTAAGTTTTCGTCGTAATTAACAATTATACAACATCAAATGTCTCTTAATTTCAAACATCATTTTAATTATCTATGAAAAGGTTCGAAACATGTATGATCATGTTCGTTTGCCAATCGCTAGCGGCAGCGATTAGCTGCAGCTGTTATCAGTCGCTGGTTATGTTCGTTTGCCAGTCGCTAGCGGCAGCGATTAGTATTTGCTGAATCTATTTTGAAACGCTAAAAAATTTAGCGGCTAAAATTTGTAATCGCTGGTCCAGCGACTAACAAACGAACATAATTTTAATCGATGCCGCTAGCGGCTGGCAAACCAACAGGGCCTATATATCCTAATTCAAACTTTGAAATCTAACAAAACATAAATTTTAACTACCTTACATTATTATTATTATTCATCTCAACAGTTCAAGATTAGAGCGAATGCACATGCAAATACCAAATTTATTGCTTAAAAAGAAAAACCAAATTATTTGTGTAACACCAAAATACGACCTTTATTTGGAAATACGTTTGCAACAAAATATGCAAATTTCTTCACTTGCTTATATTAAAGTAAGAATTTTGATACAACCTAAAAAGACAAGAACTAAGCCCGAGACTTTTACGGAAAATGGAAACAAAGTCGACATGAACAAATCTTCGGAATTAAAAGACTAAAAAAAAGAGTCTAGTACAAACTAAGTACGATTAAAACACTAAAACCTGCAACATACAAGGAGAAAAGAGAAAGAAAAAGAAAAAATGAAAGACCGGGTTCGAGACCACCAAGCAGCTCCACATCAACCAAGTCAGGAGATGGAAATATCAAAACAAATTGGCGCGATTTCCTATGGCGGATCAAAGACTACCTCATAAAATACGAACAAAGCAACTCCATCGGCGATGGAACCACAATCCAAGAAGAGGCACCTGAAGACACCCAAAAATAAAGGTGTCAAAACGGGTTAAAATTCGCCAGTTTGGCCCAATCTGGACTGCTATGGGCGGGTTTGGACAAAAGTTTTTATGTCCATTTAAAGGCAAGTTTCGCGGGTTGACCCATCATGGATCGCATGTTTAACGGATTTTTGTCCGCGAGTTGGCGGGTCGGTCAGAAAACTATTAATTTAGATAAAAGTATGTATTTAACAAAATGTAATTTATAAAATATGTAATATAACATAAAATTTTAGTCTATAAAATTAAAATACTTATAAAATTATATGTTTATATTATTTTCACTAAATTAAGTTACAAAATTTAAAATTTATATATTTTATATTTTAATTTTTATATGATCTAAGTATAAATAAAGTGTATGCGGACCGACCCGTTAAACCGCAAAATTTGCGGGTGCAGATTTGAACACACTATGAATTGTCATGGATTTTGCGGATCAACCTGCCATAGATCAAACCCATTGCGGGACGGGTCAAATGGACACGAACCGGTCCGTTTGACACCTCTATCCCAAAACGAGAGCGGAAAACCAAGATTAAACCGCCTAAAAAAACGTCCATAAAGAATACAACCATAGACCGATCTTCAAAATAGATACAAGGAACAACGCTATCACAACTTCACTTAAATGAAGATGAAAATTGCTCCATATATATCCACAACTTTATTTAAACAAAGATTATAAAGGTTCTCTCTTTACCACCACATATGAAAATTATCTTTATAACGAAATAAGAGTATTTGAGAAGGTTGCTTTTTTCTTAAAATTAATTATTCAAAATAATAGTTTAGTCATGTGTACTCTCTCCAATTTGCAGGTTCAGAGATGAGACATTAGCTTGAGATTTTATTATCACTAATTTTTATACATAATATAAAATATAATCATATATGTACGGATACAAATAGAAATAGTTAAACTCCCTAAGAATAGAATCTCTTATTTTGTATAATAATATCAACTTGTAGTAAAGAATATAAAATGAAAATAGTGACTAGATATGCACTTGGAATATATATGTTGGAGTATCTATAATATCAGCAGTTACTCAGATCATGTAATAACATGAAAGTGATCCAAAAGGATATGAACTTAAAAAAAAAAGTGAAATTAAACTAAAGTTTATATTTTTTGACAAAAGAACTAAAGTTTATATTTGCCTGTCTTTTTTAAAGCATCTCTTTCCCACTTACTCTTACACTTAAAGTTCATAACTTCTTTTTTCTTTGGTAAAAGGTTTATGACTTATGGTTTACTATTTCTTTTGTTAAACTATACAAAATTAGGAACCAAAACTCTTATTTTATAAAAATGAGTTATATCGTCAAATAATTTATTTACTTTGTTTTTCTATATCTTAAATATGATAATATCTATATATGTTTGACTAGTCAAAAACAAAAGATTTAGTATTCTCATATTTAAAAATATATGTGGAACTTTTAAACTTGCTTTGGGTTATGCAGAGTTTGATGAGACTCAACTATCATTGCGGTACATTCTAAACTGATTATTCGGACCTTGTAGATATTGCATGACATCGCCAACTATCGGCATTTTTTACTAAAAAAAAAAAGAAAAAAAAAATTCCGAGTTCCTTTTGGATTTCCTTCTTGATGCTGCAATTTTCAGAAGTGAAAATTCTACACTGCTTTCGTATGTCAAATAGACATGCGGATTATCTTGCTCGTGCTGCTAGGAAAAAGAATCACCGTTTTACGTATATTGGTTCTACATATGGCGAGAGACGACTATTGTTTTCTAGTGTTGTTTAGTTGTTTTTATTTGGTGACAAAAAAAGAAGAAGAAAATACTCAATATTTGACCTATAAACTTTTTTTTAAAAATGAAGCTACTAAATCACAGCCACTTCATTATAGTTCACAAGCTTTTTAAAAAACTATCTAAAAATTTTATTTTCATCTTTATAGAACTTTCAAGTTGAAGACATCAAAACTTTATGTACATAATTATCATTTTTTGGTATATAATTATCAATTTCTTTTTGGTTCATTGTTTTGTTTGAATAGTTTCAATCTTTCTTTCTCTTCTTCTTCTGGACCCCAAACCATCATTCAAGAAATGACCAACAAAAGTCAAGAATCTCTCTGATCACTCTACTCACTACTCTCTCCTCTCTCTCTAAAAGATAAACAAAAAAAAAAGTCTAAAGCTGATTATTTTGGTTCTCTTTTCCAATGTTATCATCAGCAAAGCATAGAGTCTCTACTACAAACTAAGAATAACACTCTCAACAAAGTTTCTTCACTTTCATTTTCATCATTTACTTTACTCTCACAAGACTCTTAAGCTCTCTCTCTCTCTCTCTCTCTCTCTCTTTCTCTTATGGAAGAAGTTTGGGAAGATATCAATCTTACTTCAATCCACCACCTTAACCACCATAGTCAACATCCACAACATAACCATGAACAAAGATTCAAGAACCAAAACTCAAACACAAACTCAATCTTTCAAGATTTTCTCAATAGACCATTAATAAATCAAGAACCAACAATACACAAAACTCTAAACATGAGTAATGGTGACACAACCAACACTATCACTTCTCTTTTTAGTACCTCTCCTTTAGCACCTCCTCCTCCTGCAACTATACTAAGTTTGAATTCTAACTCTGGCTTTGAGTTTCTTGATAATCAAGATCCTCTTCTTACCTCAAACTCTAACCATCTCACCAATGTTTCTTCATTCAACACTACTCCTTTTGAAGCACTTGTTACATCAACTTGTTTTGGTAAGAAAAGAAGTCAAGAGAACAATGAAGGTTCATGTAATAGAAGACATAAACGTATGATCAAGAACAGAGAATCTGCAGCTCGTTCTAGATCTAGAAAACAGGAATGTATCTCTCTCTCTCTCTCTCTTAACTTTCTACTTCATTGAATCAAACATCTAAAAGAAGGACCTTTTTTGGGTTTTGTTTTTTGCAGGCTTATACAAATGAGTTAGAGCTTGAAGTTGCTCACTTGCAAGCAGAAAATGCAAGACTTAAGAAACAACAAGATCAGGTACACAAGTAGACAAAAGTTCTTATTTTTTTATTACCCTTTAAAAAAAATACTTGTATACAATAAATAAGTCCAAATCTTTATAGCTTAACTCCATTTTTACATGACGGTCAAATTTTCGTCGGGTTTTTCTTGTCTAGTGTTTTAAGAAAACTAGTCTGAAATATATGAATGTGAAATGCTTTATAATTTAGTGGTAAAATTTTTTAGTACTTATAATGTTCATTCACTCCCAAAATAGAGTAAAATGTTACAAAAAAAACTCTTTAAAGTTTTTTTTATCCTTTTTAAAACAATTATATACAATAAGTCTAAATCTTTATGCTTAAATTATTTTAATAACGGTCAAATTTTCGTCGGTTCTCACTTATCTAATGTTTGAGAGAATTAGTCGGAAATTTATGATCCTTCATAGTTTAGAGGTAAAAAATTTTAGTACCAGACTCTAAACTAGCGTTGGGCATTCGGATTTTCGGATCGGTTCGGTTCGGATTTTTCGGGTAGAAAGTTTAATACCCATATAGGAACCGGAACCGGGTGCCGACAACAAAAAAAACTCTATTAATGTTTGATTCCCTCCCAAAAATGGAGTAAAATGTTGACAACAAAAAAAAACTCTATTATTTTCACCAACTTGAAAAAGTAAATAGTTTGCATTACTTCTTTTGTACACATTTTTTGTCCAACATTTTCAGTTACAAGATTCTGATACTTCAGTTATCTATGTGTGTTTGTGTGTTTGGACAGTTAAAAATGGCTGCAACAACTCAACAGCCAAAAAAGAACAAACTTCAAAGATCTTTCACAGCTCCATTTTGAGAAATCTACAAGGTTCTTATTTCTCTTTTAGGGAAAGTTTGTACCTTTTGGTTACTTAGTTATAAGTGTAAACTAAGCTTATTTTGTAGAACTTAAGATATTGCTAGAGAAAGTAGTTGTAAAAAAAAAAAATCCTAGAAAGAGGAAAGTATCTTTGCTCAAGAACACAACTGTCTTGGGGCTATTCTCTTGTTCTATCACTTTCATATTATTAATTTTTATTTTGTAGTAATGCTACTTCCTCTTTTGTCACTATCTAAGTAATGTGTTACTGTTTAACCCATTTAATTATAAGAAGAACATGAGCTGACTTAAATCATTAAGAGTTGTGAATCGATGCTAAGTATAAAATAAAACTGTCAATAATTCATTTAGAAAAATTCTCAAAAATACCACAAAAATTAGGCTTATTCTAAAAATATTACACATTCTCAAAAATTCTAAAAATATCATTTTTTTCAAAAATACCACAAAAATGTCTTCATTCCAAAAATATACAAAATTTGAAATAACTTTAAAACTTTAAATTTAAACCCAAAAACAAAATCTAACCCTTTCAAAACTAAATCCTAAACTCTGTTTAGTGAACTAAAACCCAAAATTTTAAATTTTAAACATTTAAAATTTACTTTTTATATTTGTGGTATTTTTGAAACATTTAGAAGTGTGGTATTTTGAAACTTTCGGGAGTGTGATATTTTTGGAATTTAAATTTTTGTGATGGTATTTCAAGGAATTCCTTATTTATTTACTATGTTGTGATTTATCAAAGGTGATGATTTAGCAATTCTACACTTTAATTTTTTTCTATCTCTAATTTATCTATAACTTAGTTTCTCTCGAATATACGTCGAATAATAAGTCTAAAATATGACATCATTTTTCGATTTGTCAAAACTAATGATTTAACAATTCTACATGTAAAAGGAACCAATGTTTGATTTAAATCAACATGACAATTCCTATTTTGAGACTAAATTATTAAACCACCATCACTTAGTCTTGTTTTATAATTGTTTTCATATTGAACTTTTACTCTTACTACTACTTACTCCTCAATGCTAGTCTTGAGCAAAATATCAATGTGTTACTTCCTCTTTTGTTACTAGTTTAAACCCATTTAATTATCAAAAGAATCAAAGCTTTTAGTGACCAATAGACAAAACAGTGCTCCACTTCATGATGACAATACCAAAGTAAAGTGAGAAGTGGACCTATCAATTGAAACATTTATGTTTCTCTCACATAAATGTCTATTTCTTTGGCCAAGCCAACAACATACACTATGCACTATGAAAATGAAAATGAAATCTCCAAGCCAATGGGAATTAACTAGGCCCACTTTATTTTGTTTGGTCAAGAGAGAACAAGATAACATTAGTCCTATTCTTGACAAGCTTTTAATCATGCAATTATACTTTGACTTTTTCTTATACTAGTCATCATCAAACATATGTATTTGGTATTAATACCTAATTTTGACATTGATAAGTCTTTGTGTATGCTTTTTAAGCAACCAAAAGCAGATAAGAGTGGAAAAATTAATCAAGAGCTAATATGATGTAAAAATAATGGCAATAACATAGTGAAGAATAGTTACCAAAAGTGGGTTTATGACTAGAATCTTATCCAATACTTAAGAGCCTCTCAAATTGGCATCCAATACTTTAAATTATGGCCCTTATTTTTCATTTTAGACAATGAGAATCCTTGACTTCTAGAAACTTAAGAATAAGAGTGATACATTGTTGTCTACAAAGTGAAACAACAATGGTGAAACCAAGTCAATTAACTAAGAAATCATTGATAAGTCGTTGTAGATATGGTGCAACAACGAAAATCGAATCCGAGTCTATACGAGCGATCTAGTGTGTCATCTTTTCATTCAGTTACCACCGTTGGACTAAGAAGATTCTAACCCATCACTTCTTATTACACAAGACACAAAAAATGTGAAAGTATCCCACGTTGGAAGTAGTTATGGGCTAATCCACTTATTGCCAATTGGTTTTAAGTTAGAAGTCCATAATCTTAATATGGTATCAGATCCCGAACACACGCTGTCCCACCGAACCGAAACCGATCCATCCCATCGAAAGAGGCCCGATCAATCGAACCCGAAACTGATCTTATATTGGGATATTGTCAAAATTAATGGCTAGATGAGCCATTATCTTGAGGGGGCGTGATGAAAGTATCACACATTGGAAATGGTTATGGGCCAATCCACTCATTGCCAATTGGTTTTGAGTTGGAAGTTCATAATCTTAATATGATATCAGATGCCAAACACACGCTGCTCCACCGAACCGAAACCGATCCATCCCATTCGAAAGAGGCCTCATCAATTGAACCCTAAATTGATCTTATATTGGGATATTGTCAAAATTAATGGCTAGATAAATCATTATCTTGATGGGGCGTGATGAAAATATCACATATTGAAAATGGTTATGGGCCAATCCACTTATTGTCAATTGATTTTGAATTGGAACTCCATAATCTTAAAAAGGACCATGAGGCCTAATGCAACAAATTGCTACCTTCACTTTGATAATTTTATTAATTTTGGTGAAAAAGCAAAAAAAAAATAATCATTAGCTCTTGTATGCATATTATCATTCTCCACAAGTAGTTCTCAATCCCTTAGAATCAATTATGGAAACTTATCTTTTATAGGCGTGTCAAAAAGAAAATAAAATCAATTCTTTAAACATCTTGAATCGTGAACATGACGTGAAACTAAATCTAAAAGAACAATTAAAAAAACTGATTATTAAGAAGCCTTAAAAACACTAACATGAAGTGATTACTAAAAGAATATGATTTCAAAAGAGAATGGCCGACCAATCACTTTAACATATGATTATTCTATATGAGTGAATCTCAATTTTGATCTTTTTTTTTTTTTAGTTTTAAGCAAACAAAAATAGGAAAAATCAGTCTTTAAATCATGGATCATAACATATTAAAGCATATATATGATTCTTTAAATTGCTTTAAACATTTTAGATATAAAAATATTAGTTTAATATTCACACAGTATTCTGTTTTTAATATTTACGAATTTACATATAACTATTTACCATTCACGAATAAATATTCACTGTTTAACACGTAATATATTCACCATTCACGTAATAAAATATATATTTCCAACCTTAAATGAAATCCATTTTAACCTATTGTAAAAGTAAAGATATTTCATCAACCATAATTTTGATAAATCAAAGCTCTAGAGTTGCTTAGGTATTAGCATCAATTAATTAATTATATTAGTTTCATATTCTCCTTTAACATTTAACATGTCATTTATCTATTTAGACATTTATAAATTTGTTTCATTACTAAAAGTCTAAAACATGTAAAAGTAGATTGGTCTTTATCGGTTTAACTTTCTCTTAGTTCATGATGTTTGTATTGCTTTAGTTCTTATTTTAATTATCGGTATGTCGAACAAAGCTTTTTGAATTTTATGGGTTCAAATACCCGTAATCTCTAAACAATATTTGTATTTGACTCTAGTTAATTTTAGATGACGAAAAAAGAATTTATGAAGAAATTTGTAATCGTTTGGATTTTAATATTAATTATTTGAGAAAAAAAAGTAGATTGCTTTACCACATGCTAGACTTTTTATTACAGTTAGAGCAAAAAGTAAAAAAGTGTTCTAAGAGATAAGCTTTTTGGTAACTTTTCGTTGAAAAATGTACAAATGAACTATACATTAACCAAATGATGGTGGCTAGTGTTGTTTTTCATTTGAAAAATAGTTGATATATTGGTTTAGATCATAAATCAAATTTTCTCAAATACAAAAACACTAAATTATTAGTGTTAGTCAGTTGAAGATAGTGTAACGTTTTAAACATATCAAAAAATTTGGTGAATGAAAATGAATTATCCCATAATTTTATTCATACTCAAAGAGAAACTAATAACATCGCCTTAACTTTTTCTAATTTATAGATCTATCAAAAAATTTGGTGAATGCAAATGAACTATCCCTTAATTTTATTCATACTCAAAGAGAAACTAATAACTTGGCCTTAACTCTTTCTAATTATAGAAAAAATGTTTGAAAAATACCTAATATACGTTATGCAAATAAAAAGCGTACTAGGAGTAAATAACATATCACTTCCTCATGTTTTGGTTAAAAACGCATATATCAAGAAATTCTATTTTTTATTTAAAATATTTTATATATTATACATTAAAAACGTTTGACCAATCAATAAAAAACTAACATTTTATCATTGGATGTGAACTATTTAATAGCTTTAAAATTTACATAGAAATGCGAAAACATCTTATATTTTGGAACATAAATAATTCTCTAAAACATCATATATTTTGGAACGGAAGTAACAGTTGTTAGAGAGAATCAAATTGTTTAATAGTTATCTCTTCGGTCTTTTTTACCATACCAGAAATCGAACCCGTCATTTACTATATAGATGCAACTTCTTAAACCGAATTTTGACTATTAGCCCTACTCTATGCTAACTTTTTATTTATATGAAAATCCAAACTTAATCATTCGCTTTTGGAGTGAGTTTGAATAACTATGCTAATCTATCATGATTCACAAATCAAATAATTGACAAAAAAAAAAAAATGGAAGGCATGTGGTGCAATTTGAAGCATCCTTAAAAAAAAGGACCCGACAAGCTTAGTCCAATTGGGTGTTAGAGAATCATAAAGTCACATCAATTTTGCCGATACTTTAGGCTTTCTTTAAGCTATAGTGGTGACAAATCTAATACCACTCTTCAACTTCACAACATTTCTATAAACAAACACCAAAAAGCTTTGGCCTAGTTCTAACCTCTTAGGAGGAGTAATTTACGTCTAAAAAGATATTATCAACGTGGCTCTGGGTACTGGGGACAGAGCCGGTCCTGAACCCAAACAGAGCAAGCATGCGCTTGTGGCCTTTTTTTCAATTTAAAAATTTTAGTTAAGAAAACGGTCCATTTTAAAAAAAAATTGTGCAATTTTAGCCTACTTTTCCATTGTAAACTGTGGCCTTTTAGAAAATTTTAAAATTTCAGGACCGGCCCTGACCGAGGGAAATTATGAATCAAAGGCTCGAAACTTCCACGGTTTATAAAAAAAAAAAATTAAATATTTACAACATGGTCCCTCAATTTATAAAAAGCTACTAACATAACCCAAAAAGCATAAAAATTATATTCCTATCATATAATAAAGGGTAAACTTAAAAAGAAGAGAATTAGTTAGTCTATAGTTTATCATACTTAAGCACACTTAAATGAAATTTTTAAAGAGAAATCTCAAACTAATTTACATACAATAAAAACAAAAGAGAGTAAGAAGAATCAAACATAAAGAGTTATATTATTCAATGTTCCATGAATTGTGATGAAGGAGGACTTATCTTTGTTTTCTCTGTACCTACAAAGAAATCAAAGTAACACAATCTTTTGTTCTTTGCTTCAAGATTTTAACATCAATCAAATGTTTGTTAAAATTGTTATGTATAGAGTTTATACCATAAGCCCCGCGAATTTCGACTTCTCGCACTTCTTGAACAAGAGCACAACAACAACACATTAGATGAGAAAGAAAATCGTCAATGAATCCTCCCTGCGATTGCGAAATCAGATAACATTAAGAAATGCATTCATCTTAACTGTAAATGTAAGTCGCAAACTAGGGTTAGACAAAATATCCGTTAAATCTGTTTCGATCTGTTGTTCATACTGATTCGATCCATTATTCATTCTAATTCCATCCGAAAAATATGGGTATTCGTACATAACAACTAGGACTGGGCATATAAAGCGAAATCTGAAATCCGGACCGAAACCGAACCGAAAAAACCGAAACCAAAACCGAAAATTTATTCCAAAGAATCCGAACGGTTCCTATATATCTCAATCCGAAAAACCGAATCCGAATCCGAACCTAACCGAAACCCGAAAGTATAACCGAAAAATTCGTATATATATGACTATATATGTAATCGTGATCGAATAGTTATGATTTTAGGTAGAAAAATAGGTTTGTAGTAAGGTAACTAGGATATTTATGGGTTTTTGTCTGATATTTTGGATTTTTGATTCGATTAACTTGGATTATAGCTAAGTTGTTCGGATAATTTGGAATTTTTTTACGGATATTTGGAGTTTCGGTTCCATTTCGGATCCTAATAAAAATGAAAAAACAGATCCGAACCCGAATGGATCCGAACCGAATCCGAACCGAATTTTTAAATAACCCGAAAGGTTCCTATATGTCCTTAACCGAATTATCCGAACCAAACCCGAATCAAAAACCGAACGCCCACCCCTATAACAACATAAATCAAAACAAATATCAAAATTAAGTATCTGTTAAAAGCAAAGCAAACACAAATACTAAAAATTTTATGAACCGGATATATGATTCGTTCTATTTTACACATATATGTATATAGTTATATGCACATAAATATAGTTTATTTTTTATTCATATAATATTAACCGAATCTTATTAGTAAAATTATTTATAACAACATTTAAATATAGAAAACTAAAAATAAAATACTGTACATGAAATATTTGTGATTTTCTTAGTTAAATTGTGAACTTCTTTAAAAAAAATATATTTCACACTTTTTACTAGGGCTGGGAATCGGGTCGGTTCGGTTCGGAAGGGGTCGGAAATTTCGGTTTTCGGTTATTTCGGTTTTTGAGTTTGTGTTCCGAATTGAACCGGAAAAAATTTCGGTTCGGAAATCGGTTTTTGTTTTTGAAATTCAGTTAATTTTTGCTTATTTTTTCGGTTTTTTTGGTTTTTTCGGTTATTTTCACATATTTTGGTTCGGTTTTTCTGGTTTTTTTTTTTGTTTTTTCGGTTATTTTCGGTTATCGGTTCGGTTTGGTTACCCGAAGTGTTTTTTTGTGCCGATCGGTTTACAAAAAATATTTCGGTTCGGAAAATTTCGGTTCGGTCCGGTTCGGAAATTTCGGTTCGGTTTTTATTCCCAGTCGTACTTTTTACTATCTTATCTCTTACTACGGAACGGATCAGATATTCAAATTTTAACTGGTTCTGCAAAGCGGATACGAATTAGAAAAATTTGATGATCCGAACGCGCAAATATCTAAAAAAATACAAGGTATTTGCTCTGAGCAACCTTAGAAGCAGCATATAGATGTATGAAATTGAATAAAATCTCTTCTGGTTGATAAGGTTTTAAAGAGAAACATACCTTAATGTTTAATGTTTTTCTAAGTTTCCTTCTTATACAACAAGTGTAGCAACAACAAGAAAGTATCAAAGAATATGCCATTAGCTCATTACATGCTTCAGCTGAAGCTATGAAGACCAAAAGAAAAAAAACAAAGTTTTCAACATAAACTCTTAAACATAATAAAATCGAAAATATTCGATATAAATTACTTACAAATGTGTCTATTAGTTGCTGCAGTACCAATCTTAGCCAATGTACCACAAGGGAAAAAGAATGTCTTTAAGCCTATGGTTCCATCATTGAACAGTTTTAACAATTTCTAAAGATAACAAAAATTGTATAAAATGTGAAACATTTAGGAGACTTACAAAGAGAAGGTTCTGAGCAACAAGCAAGTAAGTCAGTATGCCATTCTTCATGATGCTGTGATGGTTTTATAGAAGAAGTGGATCTGCATTGAAAATGAAAACATTTTATAAAATGAAAAAAAGATCTGACAATTGTATTAAAGTCACATCAAAGAACACAATATCAATTTAGTATAATGGTGTTGTTCGTTTGCTTGTCACATATAGCTACACAACGGCTATCGCTGCGATTACCAATAGCGACTAACAACTAGTTTATTGACGAGTAAAACTAGTGATCAAATGTTGTTGGTTTAGCTGTTGATGCGACAAGCAACAACGACCATCAACAGGGACAAACGACAACAACTAAAACTAGCAATTAACGAGTAAAACTAGTGATCAAATGTTGTTGGTTTAGTTGTTGATGCGACAAGCAACAACGACCAGCAACAGGGACAAGCGACTAAAACTAGCGACAACAACTAAAACTAGCAATTAACTAGTAAAACTAGTGATCAAATGTTGTTGGTTTAGTTGTTGATGCGAGAAACAACAACGACCAGCAACAGGGACAAGCGACTAAAACTAGCAACAACAACTCAAATTTATGGTCACTGGTTTTTCAGCGTTTGGTCGATGTCATTACTCGTTGCAACTACCAAACGAACAACGACATTGATTGTAAAAGAACAAAAATAAAATTAAGATAACTATATTAAATTATACCAATTTGAAAAATACTGAAATAAAAAATTAAGATAAAAATTATATATATAGCATAGATATATAATTTAGATATTTTTATACAAATATATATATTTAAATATAAAATAAAAGTATAGTGATCAGCCGTTGCGACAGTAAAACAAATAACATAGCGACTACTCGCAGCGAATGCAAAAAAAACATTATTATGTCACTTTAGTCTTTGGCTACCTATTATCGCTGGTTGCTATCGTTAGCGACTGCGAAACGAACAAAACTCATATTTCTCTTTTAGTTAGACAACAACACACAAGTTAAATCTAAAGAAAGCACACAAAATTTGGATTTTTACACAAAATTATTTGGAGATTCTAACCTTGAAGCTGTCCTATTATTGCCTTTCTTGGGAAGATCTTCATCATACAAATATTCAGTCTTATTACTTGAGCTACGTTCATTTCTTTTCGAACCATTTTTAGACAATTCCTTCTCAGAATCATCAACAGCAGCAGCAGTTTGTGTAACACCGATTAAACGTTGAATAACTTCACATTGAGCAACATCATAATGCTGTTGCGAATGCTGAAGTTCGAGTTGAAGTTTCTCATTTTCTGTTTTAAGCGCATCACAAAACCGCAAGTTTGGGTAAGAACAAGAGAGTGTCTTCTTCAATACTGTTGCAGCTTCTCTTGTAGATTCTTGTTTCATTATAACATCTTGTACATGTCTATCTTCTTCATCTAAAGTATATTCGAATTGATCTCGATCAATATACTCGAACCTCTCCTGCACAGTTAATCCAAATTCTCAAACATATATCACCAAATATTGGAACTTTTAATCGAAATTAACAAACAAGGAGCAAATGATCTAATGGTTGTCATATCTGCTAACTGGCCATGGATAAGAGCCGTAGCTAAAATTTTCGGAGCCCGTACAAAAAGTTATTGATATTTAGTTTTTATTGTATAATGGTTTACATATATAATAAATATAGAATGAAAAACTAATCTAGACAAACTCAGAATTTTAAAACAATAGAATATAATAAAAGTAACAATAATTTATGACCAACATAATATTTATTATAAGAATATTTTCACAAATAATTCTACTATTTAATTATATATTAACATTTTTCGATATATTTATATATATCATTGACATTTTATTGTTGAAATTTTCGTAAATCGGGGCCCTGGGGAACCCCATTAAAATGTGTTCAGATTTGACTCTGCCAGTGATCGAGCCTGGCCACTCGCTATGCGAGTACATTTTTTCCTATTGAAACTAAAATGGAAAGAAAAATCGAAATGAAGTAGAACTTACCCTAACTCGAGCATTATCCACCAAAGTAATAAGTGGTATGATCTTAAGAAACCGATCAATCTCATCTTGAGCTTTTCGAAACTGATAAACGATGTTCCAACCCATAGCTAACAAGTAAAGATAGCTTCGATCACGACAACTATTAACAAGTATGTAAGATCTTCTTAAAGCATCTTCAAGTCCTTCAAGAACTTCGCGAGTTTCCGGATACTTTTTCATCTCAGTGATCTTGAGTTGTTCAAGTAAATTACCAATGAGTTTAAGATGTTGCGCAAATTGTCGACAGTTTTTCTTGTGCATCCAAGCAGTATTTGCAGCTTTAACTATAAGACTTATTAGCTTGACTGCATCTAGACCAGTTAGTTGAGCTATTGATGCAATCTCTCCAAGACCATCCCATGAATGTGACATTTTCTTCGAGTTTCTAGGTGAATCTCTTGAGTTCTGTATTAGAGATATAATATATCACATCGAATATATAATCATATAAAGACAAAAACTAATATGGGTCGATTTATTTATTGTCAATTGGTTTTGAATTGGAAACTCATAATCTTATCAAAGTCTAATTCAATATTAGACTTGATCCGAAATTGGTCTCGCCGATTTTATACAAACCAACCGAAATTAATCATTAACAAAATTCATTCTCAGAAACATAAGAGGACAAAGACTAGTATATAAATGATTTGAGTCGATTGGTTTTGAATTAGAAACTCATAATTCTAACATGTTATCATTGTCTAATTCGATATGAGATCTAATCCTAAATTGGTTATGCCGGTCTTAACCAAACCAACCCGAAATTAGTGGTTAACTAAATTCATTATCTAAAACATAAAAGTACAAAGACTAATATATAAGTGATATGGGTCGATTTATTTATTGACAATTGGTTTTGAATTGGAAACTCATAATCTTATCAAAATCTAATTCAATATTCGACTTGATTCGAAATTGGTCTCCCAATTTTATACAAACCAACCGAAATTAATGGTTAACAAAATTCATTCTCAGAAACATAAGAGGACAAAGACTAGTATATAATGATATGAGTCAATTCGTTTTAAATTAGAAACTCATAATCCTAACATGTTATCAAAGTCTAATTCGATAATGCGATCTGATCCTAAATTGGTTATGCCTGTCTTAACCAAACCAAACCAAACCGAAATTAGTGGTTAACTTAAATTCATTATCGAAAACATAAAAAAAATACAAAAACTAATATATAAAGGATATAAGCCAATATAGAATTTCGAGATCTGAAAACTTCGAATTATTCGAGATTTTGTTGAGATTGTACCTTCACTAAGATGAGAATTCCCCAGAATCAGAGAATTTGATCTAAGTTATTGAACATTGACATTTCTTGATTGAGATCTGAGTTGAATCAAAGAGATATTTTTAAGATCTTTTAAGCTTATCTTTTACGTTTTAAGATTTTAAAGATAATAAAGTAAAAAGAAAGCAATGAACTTTGTTAAGCAACAAGAAGAAGTCTCCGGTGAGAAAATAATTTTCCGGCGAGGAAAAAAAATAATATAAATATAAATATACAGAAAAAACTATATAATATGAAAAAGAGAGAATATTGAAATGCTTACTGCAAATTTGTAAATTTAAAAAGTTAGAGAAAATGTTAGAAAATGCAAGTAATCTAGAGAGAGAGAGAGATTCTCTCTCTATGTGAATGAAGAGAGAGAAGACTTAGAGAGTCAATGAGGTTTGATTTTGTATTTCTCTTTGATAACTTTCAATTTGCCACTCGTCAGAGAAGCTGAAGTGAAGAGGAAGAAGATGAACCAATCTTGCTTTCGACAGCATTTACTAATATGTCCTCTATACTTTTCTATATTTACTAATATGCCCCAGGTGACTTTTATGTCATTATAACTAACCCTTTGATAAAGAATTAATTTTTTTTTATGACCAAAGAGTTCTCTAAACTGAAACTCGTACGTCTCTCTATAGTGAAGTTTAAGGGTGGCATTTAAACTGAACCGAATTTAGTTATGTTAGTTCGGTTTGGTTTATTCGGTCAGTTCGGTTCAATTCGACACATTTTTTATTTTAGTTCGGTTATCATTTTGGTTCGGTTTGGCGACATTTTTTTCTCCAAATTAATCGAACCAAAACGAAATGAATCGAACCGAAGTTGCTAAAAAAAAACTATGAAAAAACTGAAAAATCAAAAAAATATAACCGAAATTAAATTTTTCGAACCGAGTAAACCGAACTTCAAAAATGAAAAACTGAACCGAACAAACCGAATTTTCAGTTAAATTCAGTTTGGTTCAATTCAGCCAAAAAATAAAAGACTGAATAAACCGAACCGAATAAACCGCCCATCTTTAGCGAGGTTCAAACCATATTATATGACCGGTCTTCAACGAGCAGACCCTTTTTAACGTAAATTGAACTTGTGACCTTATAAACCCTTAAGTTTTTTAGAATCTAAGATTTTATCCAATAGATCAACTCATCAATAGTTTAAATAATTAATTAGGCATAATAGCGATTGGATATTCGACTCGGTTGAGTTCGAGTTTGTTCTTTTTGATTTTAAGTAATCTGAATACAAAGGTTTAAAGTTCATTCGAATATATTTCAGAATTTTGGTTCGTGTTTGGTTTGATTTTCATTCGCTTTCACGTAGTTCGGTTAGAAAAATAAAACAAAATTGATTAGAAAAGACGTATTTATAGATTTGATTCATTATAGTTATTTTTATTCTAAATGTATGGAATATTCAAAAATATCTAGAACATGCAAAAAATAATATTTTCGTTAAATATTAAAGAAATTTAGTTAAAATTTTAAAATATAGTAAAAGACTTTAACTATTTTAGTTATGTCGGTGTAAGATGAACTATATTTTTGAGCTTATACTTTTAATTTTAATATGTTTGTTATTTTATATGTAAATATTTAATCAATATTTTAGATGTAAATATTTAATCAATATTTTAGATATATAATTGTATTCATTTTATTTTCGATTTAGTATGAATTTAGATTCGGTTTTTCATATATAAGAATCCACTAAATATTTAAATGATTGCGAAGTGTTTCTTCAAATTTGAATATTTTGTCCAACCTTAAAATAATAATGTATTGGTTAAAAAGACATGATTGCTTGAACTTGATTTTGTCTTTGAATTACAGTCATTGTAGTAATGATGTTGGTTAAGAACTTAAGATATGAATGATAATTTATCACAAATTTCACCTTTTTTTCCTTTTTCGGTTGAAACTGATTTGTCTATAAAATGTAGTTATAGTAATTATGCAATTTTGTGTTATATTATATATTTTAATTATGATTAACTTACACCAAATTGGTCTTTGTTGTTGCATGTGGTATTACCATGATTGTATCCTATACAGCTGGCGAAATGGACGGTAAACTAATATTGGATATTGAAGAAATATAGAATTTTCTCATAAGGATATGTAAGATTGCATAAAACCAAACAAGCAGATAAATATCATTTTGGTGAAAAATATAAAAACAGATATCATTTTATGTTTTGGGTTGAGCCAAAAACGAGGACCGGTCATGAAATTTTTAAAGACTACAATCTAAAATTAAAAATATGAATCGGTTCTTAAATTAAAATTTTGAAAATAGGTTGGTTCTTAAAGTAAAATTTTGAAAATATAAAATAGAACGAAAGCTCGTGTTTGCTCTGTTTGGCTTCAGGATCGATCCTGTCAAAAACCTTACCTGATTTTATATGGTTCTTTTTCAAATCCTTCGACTTACATGCCAAATTTTGGAAATAATCTTTCAAATTACAAAATTTATAGTATATGAACTAACACCTATAGTTAGATGCCTATTTGAAAAATTGCTACTTATATTATTATGTTTACATATAAACCATTTAAGCAAGACATTTGTTGATACTAATTATTATTTTTGGACATACTTTAATATTTTGGGAAGAGCATGAAAATTACTAAATTTTTAGAAGTTAAGGGCTAACACTTATTTTTTACATATTTGAAAAATATATATATATATATATATATATATATATATTAGTATATTTACTTAAAAATCACTTAACTAAGAATCTAAGATGAT
>OVBE01001804.1:2718-34214 GCA_900406425.1 Iberis pinnata | reverse complement strand
AAATAATTACTTAAAGAACCTATATATATATATATATATATATATATATATATATAAATGGACATAATTAATTAAAGAACCTAAATATATAGTATAATTTAATTTGCTAGTAATTTAATAACTACAAATGAACATACTTATATATAAATGTTAATTACATACATACACATATATAACCTATAGATCTTCAAATTCTTATTTTTAATTAAAAAGATTAAAATATTTTCTTCTCAAACTATAAATACTATTTTTCCAAACTACAAAAACATATACATATATATATATATAATTTGAAAAACTTCCATAAATCCAATCTATGGCTTTCTCAAGAAATAACCATTTCATATTTACACTAATCTCATTTCTTATCATCTTCAAAATATCATCCATCGATGGAAAAATATAGAAATGGTGTCATCTTGTATTATAAAATATATACAAGAAACATTAAAATTTATAAATTTGTATTTCAAAATTATACATATTATAGAAATGGTGTCATCTTGTGACCAAAACATGGTGTCATCTTTAGAAAATTAAATGGGATTAACCAATATTGGGCTTGTATTTGGAAAGTAATTTTTGGCCTCTTATATACTCATCAACTTATTTTATAACTCTTTTATAAATCAATTAACATCTACAAAACAATTAAACAGAAAATCTTAAAGTAGTACAATATTAAATTTTCATCCGAAAAAGAAATTCATTTATGAAAATTTTAGCAAAATTAAATTTTATATAGCTATTTATTTATAAAATTATTATAAACCGATTTTTTCGATTTAATTAGGGATGAACATATTTTCCGTAACCCCAACCGAACTCGATCTAAAAAAATGGAACTGAATCCGACTCGAAAACTTTCCTTACCTGAATGAGTTTTAGGCTAATATTTTCTGGATATCCGATCTGGTTTGATTGGGTACCTAAAAAACTCGAATTGATGCATTAAAATGTAAAAAGAAAATACAATTCTCAACTTCAACTTGTATGAGAATTTTAGGGAATAGGTAGAGAAAAATTTGGTCAATTCAACTTCTTTCCTGAAATATATTAGAAATTTTCTTTTTTAAAAATGTTTTTGTGATGAAATAAAGCTAAAAACTATAATAACATTTTAACTAGTTTTTGGTATTTTAAATAATTTCGGGTATTCAATAGATTTAATGTATTTTAATTAATCTTGGATACGTATATTCTATTGGGATCTAAATT
The DNA here is from genome assembly GCA_900406425.1 of Iberis pinnata. Taxonomy (NCBI): domain Eukaryota; kingdom Viridiplantae; phylum Streptophyta; class Magnoliopsida; order Brassicales; family Brassicaceae; genus Iberis; species Iberis pinnata. Next base: position 32,996 of record OVBE01001804.1, on the reverse strand, counting down.
GTGGTAAATTTGATTTTAATAATGTTGATCCGAACCAAAACCGAGTCAAACCCGAAAAGTTTTGGGTCTTATATGGATAGTAAACCCATATGCCAAAAAGACCAGAACTCAAAATTTTTGACATGAATCTGATTCGAAAATTTGAATGTCCAACCCTAAATTTAATTATAAAAGATGAATTTTTTTCTTCAATTATATATATTAATATCTTTATGATACACATATAAGTGTGAATGCTAATGCCAAACATTTGACAGACAAGTGCACATGCCAAATGTTAAAAAAATCATAATTACAATTTACCACCAAACAGTAATAATATTGTATTAGATCTATCTCATAGTAATTAAAATATTCATGCCCTTTATATATATTACAACTCTACCTCTCTAGAATCAATCCATTAACCACCAAAAAACAAAAAGCAAAACAAGAAACACAAAAACATGAGTAGCTACTCAAAAATAGATTCAACAGATCAAAAACAAGACCAAGTTGAGTCACAAACTCAAAAGACTAATGATGATGATCTTGAACAACCAATTGAAATAAAACCAAGACTAAGCAGAAACAGATCAGTTGCTGCATCAAGACAAGATGTTCCTTCAAATATGAAGATGTCTATGAGAAGATCTTCTTCTGTCTCTGAACGTCATTGTAGAGTTTATGATCAAAGTTCTGCTACATGGCCACTTCCTTTTGATGATGAAGATGATAAAGAGAAAGTGAAGAATAATAAGAAGAAGAGTAATAATAACATTAAGAAGAAAGCATTTGTAAAAGCTTGTAAGAGATTTTTTGGGATCTCTTGAAATGTTTTTTTTGTTTGTTTGTTTTCAACTATCTACCATATAATAGATCTGGTTTTGATTTTTGTTATATTTTAATGAATGTGTATTGCTTTTTATGAAGTGTTTGATATGAGATAAAATTTCCTTTAATATGATTTCGATTTAGAATAGGAGCAAGTGGTTTAGTGATTGATATCTTAGTTGAATTACTATTAGATTAATATCAAATCTGACTACTCGCAAAAAAAATATTAATAAGATTTGAGCTATTAAATCGACAAGTTCTTGGTAAGAGATCAAAGTTGATAAGAAAACAATTTCGGTTTTTTGGTAGCTATACCATTTTCAAAAATACCTCAAAAATTAGTTATATTTCAAAAATATCACATATTTTCAAAAATTCTACAAATACCAAAAAAATGTTTTTGTTCTAGAAATACCACAAATTTAAAATAGTTTTTAAACTTCATATTTAAATTCTAAACCTCCAAAACCAAATTCACCACTTTCAAAACAAAGCTTTAAACTCTAGTTAGTGAATCTGAACTCAAAATTTTAAATTCAAAACTTTAAAATTCACTTTTTATTTTTGTGATGTTTTTTAAAAAAATAATATAGTGATATTTTTGGGACTGTGTGGTATTTTTAGAATTTGAACATCTTTTAGTGGTATTTCAAGAAATTCTATTACTAAATTTATCTTTTAGTGGTATTTCAAAAAATTCCATTTTTAAATTTTGCATTCACCTAAGTTTGAACTAGGTGATAATACAAAAAAAAGACACTAATACAAAATTATTTTTGAATATATCTTTTGTGATTCATGCAACTCAAAAGTAAATGTTTTTTTTCGAAAAGAAAAGTAAATGTTTTTGAGAATAGATTAACCATATACTATTATTATATTAGTATATAAATGTTTCTAAGTCTTAATATTACAAGATGAAATAATATTTAACAAATATATATTATACAAGTTACAAGATGAACAATTGAATATTAGTGATCATTGACTCCAAGATTGTCCTTTTGCGTAAATCTCTAACAAGAATCGTTAAGATCTATGTACTTGCACATGGAGCTCGTTTCTTATTGTCTGGTCCTAATTTTTAAAAAATATTTTCATCAGTTATACGAAGATTTATATTATAGTAATTACATTTTATATTTACAAAATTCCATCACTTTCAAAGCATAATGTGGCCTTTTCATATTTCAAGGTGTCTCTAAATTGATCATATGAGCCTATGAGCATCATTATACATGATCAAATATTCTCTAACATTAAAAATGATCTATAGATATTGCTAAACGATTATCCATCTTCTTCCATGTTCTTCTCATCTTTTGAATGCTTATTGTATCACATAGAATAATATTTGCATGCATGTGCATAAGTACTTGTGTATAATCACACTTTGTATACAACTTTTCCACATGGATCCATGATGACTATATCTTATATGAAGATAACCTTTAGATTTTGCAACTTAAACCTATGACACTAATATGTGAAGATGTAGCAAAGCAATGTTCTCTACACTCATCATATGTTTTCACAAATTTACCACATATGTTTGAACAATATCGATCTCAATTGGTTGTGATTGCAACATATTCATGAATATTGAATTTCTCAAACATATGTGCTAAATTTTCGAAAAACATTATCGATAGCAAATTCTTCAAAATTTAACTGGAGACGAATTTGTGAGAAACTTACTAAAATAATTTTGTTCCTCACAATTCCCTGATAAATTCGTTGTAAATTTTTTTTAGTATCTATTATCGAACGCTTATAATTATAGTATATTATCATAGATGTTGATACCGGGACATCGAGATAAGCAGCTTTACTCTTCGAAAGGATAATTTCAACGAAGCCCATAGTTATGCCTATCATAGATGTTGGTACTGGAACAAGCCAAGTAAAGAAAGCATCCAGGAAAAGAACATCCAAAAGAACCCAAATTAAAAGGGAGACAAGAAGCACAACATGTAGAAATGCTAATGATTACCGATGGCAGAGAGATCGAAAGCAGTGGGTCAAAAAGGAAGGAATGTGAAGATCTGAGGGAGTATCTAACATCTTCTAAGAGAAAATCTTCTTTGGTTGTCTTCAAGGGGCTGCCACAAGAGCCATGAGTATTTTAAGCCGGAACTGTCAAGGCCTTAATATATAAAAAATTGACAGTTTCACGGTTGAAGGATCTATGTATATTATGTGCTCCATATACTATATTTTTAATATAAACCAAACACTCAAGGAATGTAGTGGATGATTTGAGTGTATGGTTGGGTTGTAATAGGTTTTTTACAGTGAATCCTATCAGTTTAAGTGGTGGTTTAACATTTTTTTTGAAGCACTATTCTAAAGTAAACATTTTGTATGCAAATAAGAATGTGATTGATGCATATATAATATTGAAGTGTGTTTTTTTCTACATTTCTTTTATATATGGTTCTCTGTATCAGAAAGGAAAAGCGCTGGTTTAGAAGAGACTATCCAGGTTAGGGATTCAGAGAAAGATTAGTTGTGTATAGTGGAAGACTTCAATGAAATTTTGCACAATGAAGAGAAGATTGGAGGTAAGCAAAGAACCGAGAAACAGTTTGAGCCTTTCATTAATATGATCCAATGATGTGGTATGAAAGAATTACAAAGTCAAGGGGACAAATTTACATGGTGTGGTTATAGAGGTCGATATTGGGTTAAATTTTGCTTAGATAGATATTTTTGTGAATGTTCAATGGTTGACGAAGTTTTTTCTGCTATGCAAGTCTTTATGGATAGAAATTGTTCAGATCATAGGCATGTAGTAGTGAAATTGCTTAAAACAAGAGATAAGTACTCTTTCCAATTTCGTTTTGACAGAAGATTACTTCAATATGGAGATGTTAGGCAAATAATCGAAAATGTCTGAAAACAAAAAACATATTCTGGTAAGATCATATATATAAGAAACTGGAAAACTGTAGGAAAAATATATCAAGGTGGAAAAAAAGAACCCAGCCAATGCAAATGAGAACAATAAAATGATTCAGAAGGAGTATGAATAAGAATATGCAAAAGTTACGTCTGCTCAACTTTAATTGTGGGACTATCAAAGGAAGCTGGTTGGAGCTTATAAAGAAGAGAAAGTGTTTTGGCGTCAAAAAAGTAGGGCAAAATGGCTAAAATCTGGAGATTGAAATCAAAGTTATTTCATGAAAGTGTTAAAGATTAAAAAAAAGAAAAATCATTTAGTGTCTCTCTTTGATGAGCATGGAATAGAGAAATCGGGTGAAATGAGAAAGGAGAAATTGCATTAGAGTATTTTAATCAATTATTCTCTTCATCTAGCCTAGAACAAAACAATGGATTTTTAATTGTTTTGAAGAAAGAGTGATAACAATTGTGAACTCAAGCCTTACAAAGCTGGTTGCTGCAAAGGAAGTTGAAGATGTTGTTTTCTCACTAAAACCAGAGAGTGCACCAGAAAGTGATGGGTTTAATGGATTATTTATCCAACGGTGCTGGAAGAAGGTAGATCCATGAATGGAACAATACATGTATATGTCTCTTGCCAAAGGTATCTAATCCATCAAAAATGACATAATTGCGGCATATAAGTTTGTGCTCGGTCATGTATAAATTGTCTCGAAGGTCTTGGTGCAAAGGTTGAAACCGTTCATGAAACAAATAGTGTCACCAACTCAATCAGCATCTGTGACGGGGAGGTCAAAATCTGATAATATTATGATTGCTCATGAAGTGATCCACAATTTAAGGACAAATATGAAAGTGTTTAACTGTCTTTTGGCGCTTAAATCGGATATGTCCAAAATTTATGATCGTGTATAATGGATTTACATCAAAAGAGTATTAACAACATTGGCTTTTGATATAAGAGGGATTAACTGGTAATAATGTGTATCACGTCGGTCACATATTTGGTGCTTACCAATAATACATTTGGTAGTAAAATGGATCCCATTTCAAAGCAATTGTTTAAATATTTCTTTGGAATTACTAATGAAAGAGGCGCAGGTTCTTACTTAGGATTGCCAGAAGAATTCAGTGGATCAAAAGTGAAATTGCTTGATTGTATTCATTCAAAACTTAAAGGGAGGATGGCTCGTTAGTTTGGTACATTATTATCACAAGGTGGAAAAGAAGTATTATTAAAATTAGTGGCATTGGAGATGTCAATTTACGCGATGTCCTGTTTTAAACTTCTCCAATCCACTTGTGAGGCTTTGACGATAGAAATGGTTGCATTTTGGTGGAATATCTCGACGCGTAAACGAAAAGTACACTAGGTGAGTTGGCAGAATATGTGTCTACCGAAGCAGTTGGGAGGATTGGGTTTTCGAGATGTTGAATGTACAAACTTGACGATGCTTTGAAAACAAGCATGGAGGATACTATCACATTCGGAAAGCTTATGTGGAGCATTTCTTCAAAGTTGGTACTTTCCTCATTGCTCATTCCTTCATACTGATTTAGGTACGTCACCTTCTTTTTGTTGGCGTAGCATTATGCATGATAGGAGAATTTTAGAAATGGTGAGTCTTGTCTAGTGTGGACACATCCGTGGATAGCAAGGGACAATGTAAAGACTCTGCTTATCAAGCAACCCATAATTAATATTGATATGATGGTAAGAGAGTTTATTGATGAGATATATGATTAATAGAATGAAGAAAAATTGGATTTTTGGTTTTACCAAGAGGATATTAGAGACATCAAGAAGATAAATTATGTTGTATCAAAATGTGATTTCTACACATGGACTTACACAAAATCAGGAGTATACTCGGTAATAACTGCCTATGATGGCGTGTTTAAAGAAAAATTCCAAGAACTTCTTCATACTCAAAAGTTAGGTCCATCCTTGAAACCTTTACAAAATATGATTTGGAGAGTCACTGCACCACCTAAAATTAAGCATTTCTTATGGAGATACATAAGTTTATCCTTGCCGATACCAGACTCGCTATTATGGAGAGGTATGAAAGTGGATCCAAGATGCAGTTTCTTCGGATTCGAAGTGGAAAATATTAATCATTGTCTTTTCTCTTTTCCGAGAGCTAGGCTTGTTTGGGCTCTAACACTACAAGTTGGTCCTCCATAAGGTTTCCACGTCTCCTCGTTATGTGCGAATATGAGTGTGATCCTGAATTTGATATAGGATAAATTAGAGGCTTCAAGGACTTTTGAGAAAGTCCCATGAATTATTTGGGATTTGTGGAAATCTAGAAATCTTTTGTGTATTGAGGAAAATCTTTTCTAGTTGAAGTTTCTATTATAAAGTGGAATCAAGATAGTGAACTTTAGTTTCAAGCTCGAGTTTGTCCACAAGAGTGCATCTCTAATGTGGAATGAAAATTAGACTCGGTTGTTAGAAAGTGGATCCCTCCAAATCCGCCTTGGTTAAAGTTTAACCTTGGATTCGCGTGGGATAATCATTTGAAGAAAGCGGATGGGACATGAATAGCAAGAAATAGTTCAAGTTTGGGTATCCTTCATAGTAGAATGGATTTTTTGGTTGTGAAATTGCAATAGAAGCATGAAACCAAACCTTTTTGTGGTTAATTTGTTGTATAAAAGATTTTAAATTTTCTAAGGCGGTGATTGTTGTGAAAAATAGCTCTTTCGTCGAAGCGGTCAATGGTCTATCCTTGTGGCCCTCTCTATAACATGAAGTCGCAGTTATAGTTAGAACTATTGTTAATTCGTTTGAGTGGCATGTGGTTTTGGATCAAAAGCTTTGCAATAGAGGCTCTCATCTCATTGCTTTAAACATCATCAAAAAACATCGGCAAGTGACAATCGGTTGGCCTTTTTAATTTGATCATGTCTTTGTTAGTGAGATGCTTTTAACCTCTTAAGTATTGCTCTTTTCAATTTTTTTTTTTTTGTAATCTAGCCATATTTTGGATTCTTTTAGTTATATATATTTATTTTATAAATATTGTCTGCTTTAACTAGAAAAAATTATAGTATATTATCATAACTAAATAGTAGAAAAATTATTTATTGTCACTTAATCCGCTATGTTAGTTTACATTATAAATAATTTTCCACAACTAAAAAGTTACTAAAATAAATTATTTCCCAATGAAAATAGATTATATTTTAGATGCAATAAAAACCATAAATATTGACAAAAAAATCCATAAATAAAATTATTCAACTTAATTGAAAAACTCTTTTATCACAAAAAATATTTTGGTTTTAAGTATAATGGGCCTTGTAGAAAACTCCAGATTTTAAAAGCCCATTTATCCATTTTCCTCTATCATCTTCTCGAAACTTCACCAAAGGTCTCTCACCTTTCTCTTATCTTCTTCTTCTTCTACCTTCCTTTTTAGGGTTTATCTTTAAAACCTTTCTTCTCATTTCCCTCTCTCTCCACACACAAATCGTTCTAATTAACCTCAATAAATGGCTTCCTCCGCCGCACAAATTCACATTCTCGCCGGAATTGGATTCACAACTTCTTCATCTTCAAACAAAAATCTCAATCCTAAATCCAATTTCATCCCAAGAAACTCTTTCTTCAGACCATTCTCAATTCCTACTTCTACATTCCTCAAATCAAAATCCAAAAATGGCGGTTCATCTAGATACTCAATAGGTCCAGTAAAAGTAGTTAATGAGAAAGTAGTTGGAATCGATTTAGGTACAACGAATTCAGCTGTTGCTGCAATGGAAGGAGGTAAACCAACTATTATAACTAATGTTGAAGGTCAAAGAACAACACCATCAGTAGTTGCTTATACTAAAAATGGTGATCGACTTGTTGGTCAAATTGCTAAAAGACAAGCTGTTGTTAATCCAGAGAATACTTTCTTCTCTGTGAAAAGATTTATAGGTAGAAAGATGAATGAAGTTAATGAAGAATCTAAACAAGTTTCTTATAAAGTTATTAGAGATGAAAATGGGAATGTTAAGCTTGATTGTCCTGCTATTGGTAAACAATTTGCAGCTGAGGAGATTTCTGCTCAGGTTTTTTTTGATGATTCCTCCATTAACAAACACCTTTTAGAGTTTTGTTTGTGTATAATCTTAGGGGTGGACATTTAAACCGAACCGAATTTAGTTCGGTTAATTCTGTTCGGTTTTTCCGGTTCAATTCGGGGAGTTTTTTTAGTTTGGTTTTTGGTTCGGTTCGGCAATTTTTTATGCTAAATTAAACAAACTGACCCGAACCAAACTTATTAAAATTAACCAACCAACCAAAAATAACCAAAAAAACATTTAAAAAAACAGAAAATTGACAAAAAAACTAACGGAAATTATATTTTCAAACCGAAAAAATCGAACTCAAAATTGAGAAAAACAGAACCGAACAAACCGAGTGCCGAACCGAACTTTTGTTCTGTTCAATTCGGCCAAAAAACCCGAATAAACTGAATGCCCACCCTAGTGTATATGCTTATAAGTTTTTTTGTGTGGGTGTTTTCGGTTCAATTCGGCGAGTTTTTTAAATTTTAGTTCAGTTTTCGGTTCAGTTTGGCAACAATTTTTTTATAGTAAATTAACCGAACTGACCCGAACTAAACTTGCTAACATTAACCGAAAATAACTAAAAGTAACTCAAATAAATAAATAAAAAACCGAAAATTGACAAAAAAAAGTTAACCAAAATTAAGATTTTCGAACTGAGTGAACCCAACTTCAAAATTGTAAAAAGGAACCGAACAAACTGAGTGCCGAACCGAACCAAAATTAAGATTTTGTTCGGTTCAATTCAGCCAAAAAAACCCAAAGAAACCGAATGCCCACCCCGAGCAGCAACAACTGAATTAGTTTTTTTGCTTATGCTTATGAGTTTTTCGTTGTGTGGGTGTTTTTAGGTATTGAGGAAGCTTGTGGATGATGCATCAAGATTCTTGAATGATAAAGTAACAAAAGCTGTAATTACTGTACCTGCTTATTTCAATGATTCTCAAAGAACAGCTACTAAAGATGCTGGTCGTATTGCTGGAGTAGAAGTTCTTCGTATTATTAATGAACCTACTGCTGCTTCATTAGCTTATGGATTTGAAAGAAAAAGCAATGAAACTATTCTAGTTTTTGATCTTGGTGGTGGTACTTTTGATGTTTCAGGTACTTGACAACATTCTTTTGGCTGCTTCTTGAATTGTATAAGTACTCTCTCTAACATGTGCTTTTGTTATGTTTTATACAGTTCTTGAGGTTGGTGATGGTGTGTTTGAAGTGCTTTCTACTTCTGGTGATACACATTTAGGTGGTGATGATTTCGATAAGGTGAGCTAAATACAGACATTGATTGTTTATTCTAGGGGTGAGCATTCGGTTTATTCGGTTCGGTTTTTTTGGTTTTTTCGGTCTTGGTTTTTTGGTTTTTTATGGTCGAACAAAAGTTCGGTTCGGGTCGGCACTCGGTTTGTTCGGTTCGGATTTTTGTTTTTGAACTTTGGTTTTTGCGGTTCGAAAAATTTAATTTCGGTTAAATTTTGGTTTGTTTGGTTTATTTTCGATTTGATCGGTTTGCTCGGTTAATTTTAGCAAGTTCGTTTCGGGTCTATTCGGTTTGGTTAATTTAGTAAAAAAAGAAATTGCTGTCAAACCGAACCGAAAACCGAACTAAAATAAAAAAAACTGTCGAATTGAACCGAAATAACCGAACTAAATTCGGTTTGGTACTTCGGTTCGGGTTATTCGGTTCGGTTAAAATGCACACCCCTAGTTTATTCTTTTCGGTTTCGATTTAATTAATAGATTCAAGTTTTGTAATGCAGAGAGTTGTTGATTGGCTTGCTTCAGATTTCAAGAGAGATGAAGGTATAGATCTTCTGAAAGATAAACAAGCTCTTCAAAGGTTAACAGAAGCAGCAGAAAAAGCTAAAATTGAACTATCTTCTCTTACTCAGACAAACATGAGGTACTTATCATCAATTCTCTTGCCCGACCTGACCTTTTTCGCTTAGTACTTTCTCGAGAATGTGGATTCTAATATACAAGATTGTTGTGTACAGTTTACCGTTTATCACGGCTACAGCTGATGGACCTAAACACATCGAAACCACTCTCACTCGTGCCAAGTTTGAAGAATTGTGTTCGGATTTACTCGACAGGTGATTTTAGTTACAGTTTCTGTATCATAAGATTAATCACTGAGGCCGCTTAAGATGCTTATTCATGTCTTTGTCTTATAGATGTAAGACTCCGGTTGAGACTTCCTTGAGAGATGCAAAGCTTGGTTTTAAAGATATCGATGAAGTGATCCTTGTCGGTGGTTCCACTCGTATTCCTGCTGTTCAAGAACTTGTAAGGAAGCTAACCGGTAAAGAACCTAATGTCACAGTGAATCCAGACGAAGTTGTAGCATTAGGTGCTGCAGTCCAGGTTTGTTTTCTCGAGTGATTCAAATGCGATTTCGTCCTTTATGTACTGTGTTCTCGTCGAGTGACGACTTTCTCTTTCGAAACTCTAGGCTGGTGTTCTAGCTGGAGATGTAAGTGACATTGTACTTCTTGATGTAACACCGCTTTCGATCGGTTTAGAAACTCTCGGTGGTGTTATGACTAAGATTATACCAAGGAACACTACATTACCTACTTCGAAATCCGAAGTCTTTTCGACTGCGGCTGATGGACAAACAAGTGTTGATATTAATGTATTGCAAGGTGAAAGAGAGTTTGTTAGAGATAACAAATCTCTTGGTAGCTTCCGTTTAGATGGTATTCCGCCTGCGCCACGAGGAGTTCCGCAAATTGAAGTTAAATTCGACATTGATGCTAATGGAATTCTCTCTGTTAGTGCTGTTGATAAGGGCACTGGTAAGAAACAAGACATCACTATTACTGGTGCAAGTACATTGCCTAAAGATGAGGTGAGTACACTTTCACGAGTTAAATCACAATGCTTAAACTTAGGACTGGGCATTCCGGTTAATGGTTCGGTTTTAACGGCTTTCCGGTTTTTCATTCGGTTTAAGGTCCGGTTACGGTTTGATTTTTTTTCGGTTTATGGGTTTTAACGGTTTGGAAAAGAAAAAAACTTAAGAGAAATCAGTTTAATTCGGTTTGGTTTCAGTTTCAGTTCTAAATGTAAAATACAAGCTACTACAACCAATACTAAATAAAAAATTTGCATACGAAAATAATAAAAAATGTAAAAATTCGAAATGAAGTCTAAATATCTAAATTAAATATATTAAAATTTAAAATAGATAAAAAACTTGAAAAAAACTCCTACAACAAAAATAAAATAAAAAGAATTATGAATACATATGTTGTGTGTAAGTGAACTAAAATGATTTCTTTTTACATTATAATTCTAACTAAGTTCTTATATATAGTTAATTTGAAAACGGAAAAAACCCGAACAGTTTTTTAACGAAACCGAGATTTTCATGATCCTAACCTAACGGGTTCTAAGTAAACGAAAATCGAACCGAATCACTTAATCTCGGTTCGATATTTGGTTACGGTTTTTTTTGCCCAGCTCTATTAAACTCGTTAACTTGTTTAATCAAACTTTATTGTTATTCTTGATGATGTTATAGGTAGAACAAATGGTCCAAGAAGCAGAAAGATTTGCAAAAGATGATAAAGAGAAAAGAGACGCAATTGACACAAAGAACCAAGCAGATTCAGTAGTATATCAAACAGAGAAACAACTTAAAGAACTTGGAGAGAAAATTCCAAATGAAGTTAAAGAGAAAGTAAATGTTAAGTTACAACAACTTAAAGACAAGATTGGAAGTGGATCAACTCAAGAAATCAAAGATGCAATGACTGAACTTAACCAAGAAGTGATGCAGATTGGTCAATCTTTATATAACCAGCCTGGAGCAGAAGCTGGAGCTCCAGCTGGAGCTTCAGGACCTTCTAGTGGAGGTGAAAGTGGAGGTGGTGATGATGTGATTGATGCAGATTTTACAGATAGTAAATGAGAATAAAAAAAACTAGGAATGTTTTTGAAATATATGATTTTGTAGGTTTGGGTCTTTACTTGTGTTGAGAGACACATGCTTTATTTGTTTTAATACACAATAATTTGTTTGCAATCTACTTCTTGTACATATAGAGATTTATTATAATATGAATTTACATTGATCACTCAAAACATGATTGTTTAGTTTTTTCGGTTTTTCTTTTGTGCCAAATTGAATAATTGTTTAATTCGGTTTGATATTTAGTTTGTTTAGTTTGATTTTTCATTTTTATAGTTTGGTTTATTCGGTTTAAAAATTTTAATTTCGTTTAAATTTTGGCTAATTTTTGGTCTATTTTCGGTTTTTAGTTAATTTTCAGTCTATTTAGTTAATTTTGGTTAATATAGTATAATTGTCGCATGTTCTGGATCCATAGTTTGTAAGCAGGCGGATGCAACTTTTACGGGACCGGATTCGGAACTAAAACAAAACCGAACTAAAATAAAAAACTACCAAACTAAACCGAAATAATTAAAATAAACTGAAACCAATTAACCGAACCAAATTTGGTTCGATTCTTTCGGTTAATTGTAGCTAATTTGGTTTGTTTTGGTTCGGTTCGATTAATATATTGAAATAAAATATTGCCAAACCGAAACAAAAACCAAATTAAAATTAAATAAAGTTTGCCAAACTAAACTGAATTAATCTAAAAAACCGAACAAAAACCAATAGCTAGTTTGGTTTGGTTAAGTTCGGTTTAGCCGGATTCGGTTTAAAAGCCGAGCCCTGATTGTAATGAAATATATAAAAAGATATTGAAAAAAAAAAAAAAGAATTGAAAGATTTTAAGGAGAAAAAATCAATGGCAATACACAATTCCCAATTTCATTGACCAATCGTTGACTTTTCTTTGTTTCTTCTTCTTCCTTCTTCAAAACTCAAACCTTTTTTGGTTTTACTCTCTTCTCTTCTCACCTGTCACCTTCTCATCAATTACTTTGATTGAACCCTTTTGTTCTTTTCTCTCAAGAAACGCGTTTGCTTCTTAACCCACTTGTTGTTTCCCTTCAAATTCTTCTCACCTTTCATACAGATCTTTGATTTTAACCTTTCAAAACTTCCAATTTCTTCTTTTGCAATAAACCCTTTTCTAGGTAACATTTGAAATTTGCTCTTTTGTTTTCAAAGTATTCAACTTTATTGTCAAATTTCTCATAAATCTCTAAAGTTACTATCTTTGACACATTTTTAAACTAATACTCTGTTTTTGATTTTGGGTTTTTTGATCAGAAGCTGAATCAAATGGCACTTAGAGTATCAGCTTCTAAAGCAGCTGAAATTGCAATTGGATCAATTGGATGTGGTTATGATTTAGCTATTGATTTAAGGTTAAAGTATTGTAAAGGAAATTCAAAAGATTCAAGATTACTTGATATTAAAGATGATGAGAATTGTGAGATTTTGTTACCTGGTGGAATCTCTATTCCTAATGTTTCAAAGTGTATCAAATGTGATAAAGGTGAACGTATGAGGTTTAGATCTGATGTTCTTTCTTTTCAACAGGTTAGTTTTTTTTGTTTTTTTTGTTTTTTTGTTTTTTGTACACTTACTTGAATTTGTATGTCTTACAAAAAGCAAAAATTGATATGCTCTACAAAAAAAAATATATGGTTTGGGTTAGGTGTGTTTATTTTATCCGAAACTCGAACCGAATAACCTGGAAATAAAACTCGGGTTATTCGGTTTTTAGATCTTTTTAGTTTGGATATCTTAATCAAATCGGATCCAAATCGAAACATTCGGATGCCTGAAAAACTGAATGTATTTATATATACAAGTAGTTTTGATTGGGTAAATCGAATTTTTTTTGTTGAATATTTCGAGTTTTCGGTTTGGTTAATTTCGTTTATAGTTATGTTTTGGACCCGAAGTACCTGAAAACCCGAATGTATTTATATATACAAGTAGTTTTGATCGGGTAATTCAGGGTTTTGTTGAATATTTTGGAGTTTTCGGTTTGGTTAATTTCGGTTTTAGTTAGGTTTTGGACCCAAAGTACATGAAAAACCGAATGTATTTATAATATACAAGTAGTTTTGATCGGGTAATTTGGATTTTTTTATTGAATATTTCAAGTTTTCGGTTTGGTTAATTTCGGTTTTAGTTAGGTTTTGGACCCAAAGTACATGAAAAACCGAATGTATTTATATATACAAGTAGTGTTGATAGAGTAATTCAAATTTTTTTGTTGCATATTCAAGTTTTCGGTTTGGTTCATTCGGGTTTTAGCTAGCTTTTGTGAAAAATCCCAACCGCAAACCCAAAATACATGATCATAAGTCCAAATTAACCAAATAACCTGAAACCGAAAACCGAAAAAATCTCGGTTTTATATCGGTTTTTTTGGTGAAAAAACAAAACACGAACCGACTCCAAATAAATCCAACTGAACCCGAACTAAAATATACTCGGTTCTAAGGAGATGCTAATTGTTTCTTCTTCCTTTTTGTTTGTTTATAGATGACAGAGCAATTCAACCAAGAACTATCATTAACTGGTAAAATCCCATCAGGTCATTTCAATGCAATGTTTGAGTTCTCAAACTGTTGGCAAAAAGATGCATCTTATACAAAAAACCTTGCTTTTGATGGTATATTCATCTCATTATACACAATTGCTTTAGACAAATCTCAAGTGTTACTCCTTGATCATGTTAAAAAAGCTGTTCCATCTTCATGGGACCCTGCTGCTTTAGCAAGGTTTATAGATGTTTACGGAACACATGTAACTGTTGGTGTTAAAATGGGAGGAAAAGATGTAATTTACGCGAAACAACAACATTCTTCGAAACTTCAGCCTGATGATTTACAGAAAAGGTTAAAAGAAGTAGCAGATAAAAGGTTTATAGAAGCTAGTATGGATTCAGAAAGAACATATGCAACTAGTAAGGTTTGTGATACAATATTTTTTGTGATTGTTCTGTGGCTTTTTGACATCTAGAAACTTAATACTAACTAGGAGTGGGCATTCGGTTTTCGGTTCTTTTGGCCGAATTGAACTGAACAAAAGTTAGGTTCGATTCGGTTTTTAGTTTTTTAAGTTCGGTTTTTTTTGTTCGAAAATCTTAATTTCGGTTAATTTTTTGTTAATTTTCGGTTTTTTCGGTTAATTTCAGTTTGTTCAGTTAATTTTAGCAAGTTCGGTTTGGTTCGGTTAATTTAGTATAAAATAAATTTGTTTCTGAACCAAACCGAAAACCGAACTAAAATAAAAGGTTGCCGAGTTGAACCTAAATAACTGAGTTAACCAAACTAAATTGAACCGAAAAAAGTTCGGTTCGGTTCAACACTCGGTTTGTTCAGTTCGAAAATCTTAATTTCGGTTAATTTTTGTTAGTTTTCGGTTTATTCGGTTAATTTTAGCAAGTTCGGTTCGGTTTGGTTAATTTATTGTAAAATAAAGTTGTTGCTGAACCAAACCGAAAACCAAACTAAAATAAAAAGTTGTCCGAATTGAACTGATATAACCGAACTAAATTCGGTTTGGTTCGGTTTATTCGGATCGGTTTAAATGCCCATCCTTAGTACTAACCATCATGTTTTCAGGTGGAAACAAAGGAGCAACGTTTGAGATTTGCAGATACAACTTCATTAGGGTCTTATGTAAATAAAGAGGTGATTTTTTATTAATACCATAACAAAGTAGATCTTTAAAAGTGTTAGCTTCTTCTATCTTAATGAATCTAAATGTCTTTGTAGGATATTGTCTTTGTGAGCAAAAGGCGAGGTGGAAACGAAAATAGAAATCTAAAGCATAATGAATGGTTACAAACAGTTCAAATGGAACCTGATGTGATCTCAATGTCTTTTATTCCAATTACTTCTTTGCTTAATGGAGTTCCAGGAAGTGGATTCTTGAGCCATGCAATAAATTTATATCTAAGATGTAAGTAAGGCCATACATATGGGTGGGCATTTGGTTTTTTTTGTTCGGTTTTTTCGGGTTTTTTTGGTGCCGAATTGAACCGAATAAAAGTTCAGTTCGGTTCGGTTTGGCATTCAGTTTGTTAGATTTGATTTTGCAGGTTCATAGTTTGGTTTATTCTGTTTGAAAATCTTAATTTTGGTTGAATTTCGAGTAATTTTTGGTTTATTTTCGGTTTTTTTTGTTTATTTTCGGTTTTGTGTTTATTTTTGGTTTTTCTGTTAATTTCGGTTAATTCCGGTTAATTTAGCTAGTTCGGTTCGGTTAATAGAGTGTAAAATAAAATTGTTGCCGAACCGAATTGAACCAAAAACCGAACTAAAATAAAAAGTTGCTGAATTGAACCGAAATAACCGAATAAATAGAACTGATTAACCAAACTAAATTCAGTTCGGTTTGGTTTAAATGTCCGGCCGTAGCTATATATATGCATATTAGTCTCTATGAAGTTACTCATCATAGTATTGTTATTGTTTTGTTGTTGTAGATAAGCCTCCACTTATAGAGTTGCATCAGTTTTTAGAGTTTCAGCTACCAAGACAATGGGCTCCAGTGTTTAGTGAACTTCCTCTTGGTCCTCAACGAAAGCAACAAACTTGTGCTTCTCTACAATTCAGTTTCCTTGGACCTAAGCTTTTTGTCAATACCACTCTGGTATGGGTTTTGTTTCATCCTTACTTATATATAGTCTAGTCATAGGGGTAGACAAAATAATCGATACTCGAAGAACCGAATCGAACTGAAGTATTTGGTTTTAAACCTAAACCAATATGAAATTACCTGAATGTATCAAAATCTGTTATCCCAATAATTGAAACCGAACTTTAAGTAACACCCAATGAATCATGAATTCCTATATCCGAACTACCCAAACCCCGAAAAAACCGAATCGTACCGAATAACCAATCGCTCGGACCTTATTCTCGAGGGAGTGAAGTTCAGATTTTGTTATAATAGTCTTTGAGATGTTTGTTTCAGGTTGATGTTGGTAAGAGACCAATCACTGGCATGAGACTCTACTTAGAAGGTAGAAGAAACAACCGTTTAGCTATTCATTTACAACATCTTTCCTCTCTTCCCAAAATATTCGAACTCGAAGATAATCCAATCAAAAGTATCCAACAAGAATCTCATGATCGTCCATACTATGAAAAAGTTAACTGGAAGAACTACTCTCACGTTTGCACCGCGCCTATTGAATCAGAAGATGAGCTTTTGGTAGTAACAGGAGCTCAACTTCTTGTCGAAAGCCGCGGATTCAAGAACGTGCTATTCTTGCGGCTTAGTTTTTCAAAAGCTATAGGAGCAACACTTGTAAAGAGTCATGAATGGGATGAAGCAATAGGCTTTGCTCCTAAATCAGGACTTATTTCGACACTTATTAGCCATCACTTCACCGCGACACAAAAGCCACTTCCACGGCCTGAAAATGTGAATATAAACTCAGCTATTTATCCCGGTGGACCACCAGTACCGGTGCAAGCTCCTAAACTTTTGAAATTTGTGGATACAAGTGAGATGACTAGAGGACCACAAGAATCACCAGGTTATTGGGTTGTATCAGGTGCTAGATTGTTGGTAGAGAAAGGCAAAATCTTGCTTAAGGTGAAGTATTCTCTCTTGACCGCGATTTCGGAAGATGAAGCAAGTGAAGAACCTTATGAAAGTTAAGAGAAGAATGGTTTGTTCTTGTGAGATTGTATATTGTTTTCAGTTCTTTGTTATTTGTAATGTAATGTGAAGTTTTGTTTACATTGAGAAGAAAAACTAATATGTAACTTAAATCTAGGAGTATTGATGGATCATATTCCATTTTGAGAATATAATATACAAGAGTTGAGTTTATGGAAAAGTAGACTTAGTAAATGGTTAAATATGTTATAGACTATAGAGTTTGTCAGTGTCGGTCCTAAGGTATTTAACGATAACAAAAATGATGTCTTTTAATAGGAGGTGATAGATCAAATCCGTCCCAAAAAATCCTTTTAGAATCTAAAAATGATGCTTTTTTGATGCCCATAAAATTTATATAAATTATGCGTCTGAAGCCCTTGTTTCCCAAGCTTTCCATCAGGGCCGGCCCTAGAGTTTGTTATGGATTAAGAATTGTTGGGGAAAAAGATGATCACATGATTGGTGGTGTATGATAATAGTACATAAGTTAGTTATTTTGTGTTCTAAAATTAAACATATTAGTGTATGAAAATATATTCATTAAATCGGAATATCAAAATTTGATTATGGTTAGGGTTGGATATTTTACTTGAAAGCCGAATCGGAATTAAATCGAATAAACAAAAGTTTAACCATATTTTCAAATAATTTGAGTGGTTCATAAGATTTTTTAGTTTAGATATATGAACCGAAGCTCCAACGGACCGGTTCCGGTTCCATCCAAATTACCTGATGGTTCATGAGATAAAAAATTATGGGTATCGGATAGGAACCAGAAACCGAGAATATATGGGTAGAACCGAATAACATAATTTTTTGGTACTTTGAATATTTTTTAGGATACTTTAAATTAATTTAGGGTATTTTAAATTAATTTCGGGTAATTTCTTGTTTTTCTGAGTAATTTTTTTTGGGTAATTTTTTTTTGTTTTTCGAGTAATTTTTTTTTTTGTTTTTTCGAGTAATATTTTAGTTTTTCAGGTATTTTTTGTTTTCGGGTAATTTACGTCATTACGGGTTTCAAATACCCGGAATCGATTAGGAACCAGTTAGGAACCGAAAATTTTGAGTAATTTTTGGTTCCTCTAACATAGAACCGAACCGACCCTGAGCTGATGAGGAACCCAACCGAAACCGAACTGAAATTTTCAAAATGATCGTTTGGATATTAAAATCTAGGATCCGAAAGAACCGAAACCGAACCGAAAATTTCAAAATGATCGTTTGGATATTAAAATCTAGGATCCGAAAGAACCGGAACCAAATGGTTCCTACCTATAACCGAACCGAATACCTGTCATACCCCATATATGGTTTCATGGATCATATTTGATTACGTGTCAAAGTAAAACAAAGTAAACTACTACTTTGCACGCAAAGAAGTTTGAGAATATGAAATGTGCACGTTAACAACAATTATCAACACTAAACCGCACGTTCTAATTAATCTAATATTTCAACTTTTTGTATATAAATACAATCTTAATCATCCATTAATCATCCTCTACACAAAAACAAAACAAAGAAGAAAAACAAAAAAAAAATGTCTTCTTTGAAGCATAGAAACTCAAGTAATTCACATGAGAATGATGATCAAGATCAATCAGAATCACCTCCAAAGCTAAAGAGACAAACTTCAAGATCACATCAAGCTATGTCACAAACTCTAACATCAGCTGCAAACTTAGCTAATCTTCTTCCGACCGGAACACTATTAGCTTTCCAGCTTCTTATGCCTGTCTTTACATCAAACGGCTCTTGCGATTTCTCGAGTCTTCGCATCTTAACCGCGATTCTTCTAACCCTTCTCTCTATTTCTTGCTTCTTCAGCTCTTTCACTGATAGTGTTAAAGCTGAAGATGGCAATATTTACTACGGATTTGCGACTTTTAAAAGTATGTGGGTTTTTAACTACCCTGATCCTTCCGGATCGGGTTTACCCGATCTTAGGAAGTACAAGATTCGGATTATTGATTGGATTCATGCAGTTTTGTCTGTGTTTGTGTTTTGTGCGGTTGCTCTGAGAGATAAAAATGTTGTGTCATGTTTTTATCCGAAACCGGAGGAAGAAACCAAGAAAGTTTTGGATATTGTTCCTATGGGTGTTGGGGTTATTTGTAGCTTGTTGTTTTTGGTTTTTCCGACGAGACGACATGGTATTGGTTATCCTGTCACCGGAGATGGAAGTCGCGGTTAGATTCATTGGGTTTTTTTTATTGATAGATGTGATTGATTGACTAATTCATTTGTGATCATTTCATGTTCTGGATGTGTATTCTAAGTTATTTATGTGTTAGACTGAGTTTGAATTAAGATGGTAATACAGAGAGAACACTAAAACAAACTATTAAACTACCAAAATCTGAGTAATCTATAGTCAGAACTGGTCATGAGATTTTAAATTATTTGAAAGGATGCAATCTACAATGAAAAATAGGCCACATATGTATATATATTTTTGAAATGGTCGGTTTTCTTAACTAAAATTTAAATTGACAAAAAGACCACAAATTAAGCTTACTTTGGACTCAAAACCAGCTCTGCCTATAGTTCTTGATTTTCTGACGAGAAGGTACGTTGTAACACCACTGACCGCTTTTATTTGTGACTTTTAGTGTTTTTTCTTGATTTGCGGATTCTATTTTCGTGTGACGATCGGGTGTGTCAATTTGATTGGTTTTAGATTTTTATTTTATTTTTTAAAAGATTAGTAACTAAAAAGATGAATGCACTTTGATAACATAGGCAATCGAATCAATTATTTTAAACTCTCGTCATATATTACTATTTTTTATATATAACAATCTTACTACTACACACAATATTGGATATCTACTCACAGGAGATGGACGTTGTCACAGAGCCGGTCCTGGATTTTAAAGGTTACAATTTAAAATGAAAAAATTGCTGATTTTTTAACTAAAATTTTTAAAATAGACCGGTTCTTAAACAAAAATTTTGAAAATAAAAATGGATTGCAAGTCTGTGCTTGGTATGCTTGACCTCAAGACTGGCCCTGGACGTTGATAGTAAATTCATTGCTTTATTATTGATATGACATCATAGAGATAACACTAATACAAACCACAATGCTATGTAAGAAAGAATCATTTATTATTGTTTGTTTTGTGTGGTAATAATACAAACACTTTTAAGATTATATAATCTAAAAGAATTTATTCCTTATAAAATTACACTATGTAAGCTATTTTATTTTGGCTTACAAGTATCTTCTTCACCATTATTCTCTTCTTGCATCACCAAATTCTCTATAGTATCAATAAATCCATTAACTTTCTCCAAACTTTTCTCATCAAGTCTTGGGACAGTATGACCTTTAGGATGATGAACTACTACTGGATTCTTATATGAATCAATCAGTTCAATTCCATAAGGTTTCAAGAAATCAGTCTCTCCTGCAATAACTCATTTTCAAGAAACAATCAACAATGATGCTTTTTAAAACCACTTGTGAAAAAAGAAGGGTTAAGTTCACATTGACAACCATGAGAAAAATAAAGTTAAAATCTAAGTTAAATTGAAAATAAAGTTAAAATCGGGTTTGGATAACTTATTTGGTAACCTGGTTGACATTAATTGAGTCACAATCGCGATTTCTGATCGCGTTTTATTAATCTGGGGGTTATTGATGAGATCGATTAATTTAAGGGTAGGATAAAGAGGTATATATGTTCAGGGGTTTCTAAAGAGCTTCAAAGTTGAAAGGGAAATAGTTTGAGTTTATATAGTTTGGAGGTTCTAGTGAAATCAACCCAAAAAAAAATCATAGGTTCATCAAATTATACCTAAGAAATGGAGGGAGAGAGTATCCAATGAAGATGAATATGCATTCTTTGCTATACTTGGAGATTTGAATTTTGCTCCTCCAATTATGATTACATATTTGATCTTTGGTACTTTTTGTAGTGCAATTCCCTGTTTAAAAATCAAATAATAATATATAAAATAAATATTTTTTTATCAATTTAGATCCACAAAATATGATCCGTCCACAACTATTTGGAGTCGAATTTTGCAAAGAAAAATAATGTATAAATGAATTTTAAATCACTTAACCAAAATTTTATCTCAAAAATAAAATTTTTGTTTCTTTTTCATATGAAATATCATGTACAATTCGAGAAAATATATAAAGCACGCACATATACACTATTCTAGAAATTTAGTCGGCGGAAAATATAAATTCTCTAGAGACAGAATTCTACTCAAATAAAACAATACTACCCCAATTTCATATTAACTGACATTTAAAAAAAAATTGTTTGTTTTATATTAATGTTTTCACGTATCTATGCAAAAAATTTAAAACTATAAATCATTCATATTATGCAGAATGATTTTCAATTGGTTAAATTAGCAATAGTTAACAATATTTTTATGAAAAAGAGATAAATTAAATGATTTGTTGTATTGTATTAATCCGCGTGCAAAAAACTGAAACATCAAATAAATTGAAACGGATGAAGTATACATTTAACTAAAACCGAAAACAAAACTCAAATTTAAGAATAAAGACATGTAACCTAGTGATTTGTGGTAGTATAGTATATGTGTTACCCACTTTGTTTGCTCTTAACTTAAAGCAAAAATTGTGAAAAACCCCAAAAACAAACAACAAACATATGCAAAAAAAAAAAATTAAAAACAAAACTCTTAATCTTAAAATGCTAAAAGATATAAGCTAACATATATTGACTAATGCTCATCCAATTTCTTTAATATGATCAAACAAAAAAAATCAACATTGTTGATGTACCTTAGCTTGCAATCCTGGTAAACCTCCAGACAATATTGCTCCCTAAAATAATAAAATAAAAAATCAAAATTTGACCATTAGAATTTCTTTAAGATTCAAAAAAGAAAAATATTATAAATATTTACCTGAGAAAATCCAATAAGACCATCAAAAGGACCAAACTTTATCATATAATCTTCTAAATACTCCAAACACTTCTCAAAATTTGTATACTCTGTAAACTCCTGAAATTTCAAAAAAAAAAAAATTCTTCAAAATCATAAATACACAAACAGAGCTCTGGATTTTAAAAGCTGCAATCTCCCAAAAAAAAAACGACCAATCTTAAACTAAAATTTTGGAAACTGAACTAAAATTTTGAAGATAAAATATAGACCGCAAGCTAGTGCTTGTTCTGTTAGGCTTCAAGAACTGATACTGAGATTTTAAAGTCAGCAATATCCAATGAAAAATTGGCCGATTATTAAACTAAAACTTTAAAAATAAAGTTTGGAACGCAAATTCGTGTTTGTTCTGTTTGGCATCAAGACCGTCTCCGTACACAAAACCGGCTCCATACACATATATGATTCATATAAGGTCTTTAAACTAAAATTTTGAGAACGGACCAATCTTTAAACTAAAATTTTGAAAATTAAATATAGATTGCAAGCTCGTACGAGTTCTGTTTGGCTTCAAGATCGGCTCTGTGCAGAAATACTAAAAGATTGAAAATTTAAGATAAGAAGAAGACAAAACCTTGTTGAACTGAAACCATTCATAATAAGGAGGATCAAAGATTCCTTCAACATCAGATTTGCCTTGAGAAGGAAAAGGAGCATCAATAAAAACAAGATCAAGTTTCTCAATTACAGATTTTGGCCATTTATGAATTTGTATCTTCATAATCTCTCCACTTGTTCTAAATCCATGAAGACATAAAAATCTTGGTTTCTTAGATGATTCTCCTCTTCTTCCTCCTTCACTTCCCATTTTTTTGATTAAACCAAATCTAAAAGTTTACAGCTTTTGATTTTGATTTTGATTTTGATTTGTTGTTTCGGTTTTTATAAGGTTTTTGTCTGAATCTTTGCACATGGAAATTGGAGATTTTTAGGTTTTTTTGGCTGAACAGATTGGTTGGCGATTTTTGGTGAAAATTGGACGGTGATTAAACGATTGTTTTAGATTGGACGGTTAGGATTGAAAGTTAGCTCACGGAAGTTTGGGATTTAGCCACGTGGGAAACGCCATTTTCTGCCTGCAAATTAGGCGTTTAGTCAAATCAAGTTAACTAAACCGGTTTTTAATACGTTCTTAAGAAAACGAGTGAAGTTATATGCTATTTCTTTATTTTGATCTTATTAGAAAGCGTTTAATGTGGATGCGACACGTAAGCAAATTACATTTAACTAAATCGTATTCAAATGTCAACGTAGTATTTTAAAGTAATGGAAACTTTTTTATTATTAGGACTCGATTTATAAATTTAACATTCCATCAAAAGAGCTTTTTATTATTAGTTTATTTTTCTTTTTCAAATAAATAATAACAAAAAGAAATATTTATTGCTTTTAAAATGGTAACTACATAATAACAAAAGAAAAATATTAATTTTATATATAAATTATAAGATTAAAATAACTAAAATATATAACATATAAAAGATTAATAATATAAATTTGAAGAGCAAAAAATATATATACACTTTTATGTTTGTTTAAACCTAACGGTTTTGTAAAAAAAAAATTCCAGATCAAAATAACTAATAATAACTAAATTTCAATTTTAACGTCGATTAAAATATATAATAACATTGATTATCATATTTAAATCTAAATAATTTACTTATACTCGCGTATCACGCAGGACCTAACCTAGTTTAAAATAAGATTAAACAATTTTAAAACCGAACTATAAAATGAGATACGAACCATCAACCGAAATAAATTTTTTTAAAAAGTAATATAAACAAATTAATTGCATAAACAAAAAAAACGAATTCAAATTTATTTATTTATAGAATTCAAATAAAAAATGTTAAATTATCTTAACAAAACTCCAAGCGATATAAATTTAAAATTTTGATTCAAGGGCATAGTAACTTCACGATGTTGAATTCGGCCAGATCTTGATACGACGATTGAAGCATGAAAGTAGATGATATTGGAGATCAAAAACTTTAAGGTAAAACTTCGGTTTAATCTGGAAAAAAAATAGCGAGGCAATGATTTTGGCGGTTTTTTGCGGTAATGGAGGAACTATTATCGAATATACTCGCCGTTAAACTAAATCCGTACACAATGAAAATCGTTTTTAGTCTTATCAAAAAACTACTTTCCAACGGATGGTGGAAATCGCAGATCCAAACTGTTTTCTCATTTCCATAAATCAAATTCACGGTGAACTGCAGTGCAACATCGTCTCAATTTTTTGCCGTCGGATCACCATAGTGGCAGTATCGACGACTTTTGTAGCTTACAATAGTTCTCCTCTATCCTCCGAAGTGTTTTCCTAATTATGAACCGGATCCGAACTTGATGGAAGTTTGGAAAACTCAGTTTTTGGGGTTGTTAGTAGTTTCTGTTCTGGTAAATAGGTTGTTTAGATGTAATTATATTTGATGTTAATAAAAATATATACTTTATCAAAAAAAATTATAACCTTTTTTAATAGTGATTAAATAAAGAAAAATTAAATAAACCGAACCAGTATTATAATTTAGAAGGATAAACCGAATTCTCATATCTAAGGCTGAGAATTCGGTTTAATCGGTTTGATTCGGGTCGGTTTTTTGGTTTTTGGATTTTGTGCCGAAATGAACCGAATAAAATTTTGGTGCGGTTCAAAAATCGGTTTATTCGGTTCGGTTTTTGGTTTTGATGTTTTGTTTATTCGGTTAATTTTCGATTATTTTTGGTTATTTTTTTATTTTTTTCGGTTTATTCAGTTCGTTTTTTTTTGTTTATTCGGTTATTTTCGGTTTATCGGTTTGGTTCGATTCGGTTACCTGAAACTGAAATTTTTTTGTGTCGTTCGGTTATTAAAGCGTAATTTAGTTTGATTCGGTTCAAAAAAAATTAATTTGATTCGGTTCAAAAAATTCGGTTCGGTATTTATTACGAGGCCTACTCATATCTATAAGAAAGCCATCGAAACTAGCTATTCATTCGATCTTCGATCTTCGCATTGAAGCTCTTTCAATGGCTTCTTTAACCACAAAACTAAGTAGATCTCTACAACAAACACGAACCTTCATAAACGCAAGAATCAAATGGGTTAATGATCCATACTTAGACGAAGTTGTACAAAAAGAAAAGAATCTCAAACAACTTCTCTTTCTCAAAAATCATATCATATCATCATCATCATCAAAATCTCTTCCTTTATCTTCAATTTCACTTCTCAAATCTCAAATCAATCTCAACACAAACACAATCACATTCCTCAAGAAATACCAATCAGTTTTCACCATTTTTCAACCTTCAATTTCTCTTCCTTTTCATGTTCGTCTCACTTCACAAACACTTAACCTTCATAAAGAAGAAGAATCAATTCATCAAATTCATCGAAACGACACCGTTATACGATTAACAAAGCTTTTAATGATCACTGGTGTAGAAAGTCTTCCTCTTTATATTCTTGATCGTTTTAAATTCGATTTAGGTCTTCCTCATGATTACATTACTTCATTAATCAGTGATTACCCTGAGTATTTTGAAATCACAGAGATTATAAATCGATTTACAGGTGAAAAGAATCTTGCTTTATCACTTTCTTCACAACGGAATAGTCTCGGTGTATCGGAATTAGAGAGAAGAGAAGGTTTTTTAAACAAGTCTAATATGCACATAAGGTATTCGATGAAATTCCCCAAAGGATATGAATTAGAGAAAAGAGTAAAGAATTGGATAAAAATTTGGCAAAATCTTCCTTACATTTCACCATATGAAAATGCATTTCATTTAGGATCAATTAGTGATCAAGCTGAGAAATGGACAGTTGCTGTACTTCATGAGATTTTGTATCTTTTAGTATCAAAGAAGACTGAAACAGAGAATTTGATTTGTTTAGGTGAGTATTTAGGGTTTGGTATGAGGTTTAAGAAAGCTTTGATGCATCATCCTGGTATATTTTATATGTCACATAAGATTAGGACTCAAACTGTTGTGTTAAGAGAAGCTTATGATAAAGGTTTTTTGTTAGTGAAGCATCCATTGATGGGGATGAGACATAGGTATGTTTATCTTATGAGTAAATCAGAGAGAGTAAAGAAACAAGACTCTGTTTATGGAGTTGAGAGAAGTAACCCAAAAAGAAGAGCAATCAAAGTTGAGTAGTTTGAGAAGGACCTTTAGGTGCCCTCTCATCAAATCCATAGGTTGTGGGTTCAAAACTCTAGTCTCGCATATGTGCGAGTTTACTCCATAATGGGTTTAAAGGTCATTGGATCGGCCATTGTGATTTGGAAAGGGTTATCGAGTCGGCCCGTTGTGACTCGAACTGTTGACAAAAAGAAAAAAAAAGTTAAGTAGTTTTTCTTTTTTGCTTAATTTTTAGATTAGAACGAGTCGACTCAGTAATCTAAATTTTTTAGAAAATTGTATTCGCATTACGAATGACCTTGTTTACTAACAAAATAGTATAAGGAACAATTACTAATCCACTTGTTATTTGTTGTAATAAGTGTTCTAAAATACACTCTTAACTCAATAAACGTAGCGATTTTACAAAATGCGGCTATTTATGTGGTTTCAAAAACAATTGAACGTTTAGACGCTATATAATCTGTTTGGACTATCTGGACGCTGTATAGACGTTTATACACGTTTATACGAGAATGTATAGTTGTCTATATATATATATATATATGTTTTTTTTTAAAGCTTTGTTTTTTTTTAAAAATAAAAAATTGTATAGTGAAGTTTAAACGATGTTTGTAACATAGTAAAACATTATATTTTCAACAAAACACTTGATTTTTTGTTTGCGGAAAATACAAATTTTTTTATAAAAAATGTTATTATTTTTAGAATTTGTATTATAATAATTTATTAAAATTTAACGTAGTATATATCCGTCTAAGTTTCGCCTAGACAAATAGATTTTGGTTATTTTAATAGTCGTTTTTTTGGGTTTTGGTTGAACAAAATATAGAAGAAATAGTTTTGGGCTTTTTGTATGGGCCTTCTATATCTCATGATATAGCCCAATAAGAAGAAGCAAAAAAGAACAATATATAAAGTTAATATTTTTAGTTGTGTTTAGCTAAATATGCTTATGTCTATTCAAATATGCTTTCTAAAATTTTGAGAAGGCAAGTGTAACAAAAGGGTATTCTCAAATATGTACTATTTTTTATTAAAAACATTTTCAAAAAGGCAATTGCTAGAAGCCTAGAACTTGGATTCTTTCAAATATAGCTCCTCAAAATGTTTTGAGAAACAAATATTATAGAATGGTATTAAATGTTTTTTTTTTTTTTGATAAAAAATGGTATTAAATGTTGAAACTTTAAGAGTCATACATGTGTGAAATATGGTACCAAATGTTGACCTTTGTTTAAAAAATGAGGTGTAAAGCAACAAAAGAATGTGGCCAAGTAGTCGCCAAACACGTTTTCTACCAAATATGCACTCAAAATTTATTTCTATGAACTTTATTGACCAATTATCTAATTCACACTTTGATCTAATAAATAAGAAAATGATCATCAAGAACTGTTATTAATTTTATTATTTTGATAAATCCAAAAATACAATCTTATTGATTAAATCATTTAATACTTTTTATGTCAATAATGTAATCATGTGTTACTTAATTAATAGTTGTAAATACTAACTAAAATTTATTATTTATTGCCTATCATCCACCGTATATTTTAGTAGAAAGATTTACAAATATTTTAAAATAAAAAATTTAAAAATATATTTTTTTAGTATTTAAAATTTCACTAATTCTAGTATCAAAACGTTTCAAAATATATACGTATCCAAACTATTTTCTTCTCAACTTTATATCTCTTAAAAAAATTCCCTGGATAGGTATATTTTTTTAAACGATTCTCCCAAATATTCGAAGTGGAAAATCATCGTTACACACTGAACTCCTCGCTTTTGTATGGGCGCTCAGAAGCCTTTTACGAAAGGAAAAATTATGCTCGTTATTCATTATTGATTCTATTGAGTTAGTAAACATGTTACAGAAGCCAAATGAATGACCGCTTTTGTGGCAGAACTTTCGGAGATTCAACATCTAAAGAGTCTATACCCACCGTTCGAAATTATTCACAGGAAAAGAAGCTGGAATATCTTTGCGGACCACCTAGCAAGGAAGGCCCGAAGCCAGCACCTGTTATTTTCTTTCGTCGATTCCTCACCACCAGATTGGTGTATGCCATTACCTTTATTGTCATCGCTTTAATTTATTTTCATCTTTGTTGTAAAAAAAAAAAAAAAATTCTCCCAAATTAATCAGTCTTCTCTAAACCCTCAAACGATTAATAAACTTAATTTACAGTTTTAATTTAATAAAACGCGATAAAAAATCACGATTGAAACTTAACTAAACTTAGTCGGTTAAATAAATCACTCAAACTCGATATTAAATTTATTTTTAATTTAATCCAATTTTAACTTTAAAAATTTCAACTCTAATTAAATTTATAATTCTTATAAAAATTATAAAACTAATAACACCCATTAACTCAATTTAAATTTGCATTCAATATTGCAATAAAGAAAATTAAATAAGAGTTTCCCACTATCTCAAACTTTTGGACACTTGTCAAATTCTTATTGACTATTAAGCTTTTAATTATTCTTAGTATCTCTGTATTATTGTCTTCTTCTTCCTTCATCTTCTTTCTTTCTTTCCTCTTTCTCTCTACTGAAAATGAAGTGAAATCGAGATTAAGCTTTTTCGTAGCAAAAAATGGTGGTAAGGAAGGTAGGGAAGTATGAATTAGGTAGAACAATCGGCGAAGGTACTTTCGCTAAAGTCAAATTCGCTCAAAACACTGAAACTGGTGAAAGCGTCGCCATGAAAATCGTCGATCGTAGTACTATCATCAAGCGTAAGATGTCTGATCAGGTTTCTCTCTCTCTCTATCTTACTACTTCCTTGAGAGATTTGATTTTTGTTGAGAACTTGAGATATAGGTTAGATTGTTGTTATTAACCGTTCGCTTTAAGCAGATTAAGAGAGAGATCTCGATTATGAAGCTTGTTAGACATCCTTGTGTTGTTCGTCTCTATGAGGTAAGTTGTTTGTTTAGCTTCTTCTTTGCTGAATAATTTTGGAATTTGAATTTTCGGATTCTTCTTTAGGTTTTAGCAAGCCGTACAAAGATTTACATCATTCTTGAGTACATTACAGGTGGTGAATTGTTTGATAAAATTGTAAGTAGCTTAAACCAAATTACTTCTCTGGTGATGATTTTTGCATGATTTAAGATGTTATTGTTGATGCTTTAGGTTCGTAATGGACGTCTTAGTGAATCAGAAGCTAGAAAATACTTTCAACAGCTTATTGATGGAGTTGATTACTGTCATAGTAAAGGAGTTTATCATAGAGATCTAAAGGTGAAAAATCTTGCTTATGATTCAACAAAGTTTTTGAAACACTTTAAAATGTTCTTATGATTGTCTTTGTTTGTGTTAATTACAGCCTGAAAATCTTCTGCTAGATTCTCAAGGAAATCTCAAGATATCTGATTTTGGTCTCAGTGCATTACCTGAGCAAGTAATTAAGGGATCTTTGAGTAATTAGTTTCTATTTATTGAATCATTATCAACTAAATTGTCTTACTTTGATCTAAAGGGAGTTACTCTACTAAAGACAACATGTGGAACTCCCAATTACGTCGCTCCTGAGGTAATTCAAATAATCATATACTGTTCTGAGACATAGTTATGTTTTTTTTCCTATTGTATAGCTCATGTGAACTTCTTTGTGTTGGTTTAGGTTCTTAGTCATAAGGGTTACAATGGTGCTGTAGCAGATGTATGGTCATGTGGTGTCATCCTTTATGTACTTATGGCAGGATATCTTCCATTTGATGAACTTGATCTTCCAACATTATATAGTAAGGCATGAGCTCTTTTGTTGTTGCTTCTTTATTCTTGCTCTTTCATATAGTTAAGTTTCTTGTTTCTGCCAAGTTTAGAACTTTTA
>OVBE01001803.1:0-34224 GCA_900406425.1 Iberis pinnata | reverse complement strand
TTGTCCTCAGGAGCCGTTTCGTCTTTGACTGCTTTCGTGTTCATTTCGTTCTCTGTTATCATTTCACTCACTGCCTTTGTTTAGTTTTCGTTGCATATTTTAGCTCACTTGTGTTTGTTTACATTTCAGCATGTTTTGTTTATTTTCTTAGGATTGTTAGAAAAACCATCTCCTTATACTTGGCTTGAATCAGTAGCATCCATCTTAGTCTAGAGTGGTTAATAACATCACCCGATTGGTTTGACACCTATTATCACTACTTCGACAATGATATTATAATAGGAATTGATATACTCTGATATTGAGAAAAAATCTTACTATCAATTATGAGCACTAAATGCTCAATTAAATATAGGGGATGGTGAAAATTAAAATAACTACATGCCATCTACCACAACAAAGTTGTAGATGGTGAAAGTTTGGTGTAAGTGAAAAGAAGATAGAGAGAAAATGGTATATTTGAAAGAAAAAAAATAACTATGTCTTATTCTTCTTTCTCTATTTCTTCACCGCCTCCATTTTTCTTTCTTCTTCACAACTACCTAAAACATGTCAGCGAAAATATATGTAAAAAAATTTTAGGAAACTGATTGGCACTGCGAAAGAATTATGTGCCTAAAAAACTGTTGAACTTTGTAGACACCATTTTAAGTAATTAGCAAATTTTGTAATAATTTGCGAACGACTTCGAAAATTATTGCCTCTACAAGCGTGAGAAAATCTCAATGAAAAACATCAAGGGATGAACATGCATCGGGGACAAACCCAGAGAAATAGTCCACGAGAGAGCTCTAGAGAATTTCGTGTTTTATCCTTCAAAAATCCCGCATAGACTGTATGGTACTGATAGATATCTAACTAGTGGGCGGATTAACTCGTATTCTAGGTCGAAGTTCCTTCTAGCAACCATAGTGTTATTTCCACAACCTCCTGTAGCTTCTTGTTCTTTGACAGGATGTCCTCCATCGTCATGTCCATTACGTGGTCCATCTGAATCAAGCGTTCTATTCAGTTCAACATGTCCACCACTTGATGAACAATCTTACTACTTGTTGTCCCTAGTTTGGTTGTCCATTTCATAATTATCCACCCTAATCGTTTTGTATTAATCAAATCCGTCATGAAGTCAAAGTTGTAACTAGGAGAGTCATATTCACTATCATCCCCTCGTATAAATCTTCATTAATCGCGCAATCTATTTTTTAATTTTTTTCTTTCCTTGTTCATTACTATCAACCATAGCTAAAACTTGTCCATCACTAATGTCATCCACCATTCATGGACAATCTGCTCATGATAAGTGGTCTACGATGAACTGCATACCACAATGCCACACCATTATGGTATTCTCGGCAACATCTTCTCAATATGGAATTTTAAGAAATTTTGTCCACTATCGACATATGCATTTTTCACAACGTCATTCGCAAGCTTTTGTTTCGTTATAAGGTGTCCATCATCTTCTAATTGTCCACCACAAGTCATGTCCACCACGAATTCTGTCTACCACATTAAATATCATTTTCTAACATTAAATATCATTGACTCACATTAAATACATATCACATCCTTACACATTTATTATTTAGTGCCATAAATAAAGATAAATAGTACAGGGGTACACATATCTTTTAACATATGCTACAATGCCACATATTTGGCATTTCAAGTAATAACCCCTTTTTATGGTATTCATATAAGTCTTCACAATAATATAGCATTTTTGGAAAATCTCCCATGTTCTTTTAAGACTTGCGATGCTCAAGTTGCTATGAGTTTTATATTATATCGAATTTTATATTACAGTGAATCATTTAGACGAAAAAAGAGACTTGCGATGCTCAAGTTGAGTTAAGTATATATATCCAATCAATATCATTGTGCTGTAACACTTGTTTTTTTAGTAAACTAATATGTGACGACAAAAAGAAGTTAACTAATATGTTTGAGTGAGTCTTGAGAGGCAATCATATTTACGTATTTTACTTTTGTATATGGAAAGATATATGGATTCGATCCATAACTTAACAAAAAATAAAATTACTCATATAGAAAGGTTTTTTTAAAATACATTTTTAGTTATAATTTAAAAAAACATAACTCATTCTTATTTGTTTCCAAAATATCACACTCCTAATTGTTTAAAAAGTATCAAACCGATAATATTATTCTTTAAAAAATCACAAACTTAAAATAATAGTTATAAGTTTATTTTGAAAAAATAGTTATAAAATTTTATATTTAAACTTTAAAATTATAAACTAACTTTAAAATTTAAAATGTCAAACAAAACCATAAACTCTAATTAGTAAATCCAAGAAAAAAAATTATTTTAAATCCTGAAACTTTATTTTTTCGGTGGAAAAACGTTTTGATGTTATTTTTGAAACAGTTAAAATGTAACATATATTTTTCCAAAAATTAGTTTTTATGGTATTCTAATATCTAACCGATGAAACATTTGGTGATTAATCATAAGTACATGACAAAAGTGAAAATACTTTTTGCCATACAAAGTCAAATCTCTAAAGACGCAATTAATGAATCTCTATTATTATTCGTTTTCCAGAAATTAGTAGTATTGATAGTTTAAAAGCATGTTCACTTTCAATAAAATAAAGCAAGTAGCCCTTTAACAGCAACAAAAAAAAGAAGCAAGTAGCCATTTCAAATATTGTGAGTAAAAGTTTGACCTTGTTTTTGTAATTACAAGTTGAATGAGAAAGAAAGATTTTTTTTTTTTTTTTCTTACGTGACAAGGAGAAAAAATACATCCCATCCCATTAAATTTCAAAAATTTATATCTTACAGTATGCTTTTCATAAATAATAATGGCTTAATGGTTGTTTATATCTTATAACATAGTCTTGAAGTTTGGTAGATCGAGTCTTATCTCGCTGGCCGCGACCAAATGTTGGAGTCGGAGCTTGAATTGAAGGGATGAAGACACGGTTTCTTTGACAACAACGGGATCCAATGCAGCCGATATAGTAGGTGGAGAAATAGTATCTTGATCATTGACTGCGCATGAGAGGTCTTGACGGAGCTCCTCCTATGACAGGGCCGGTCCTAAAATTATAGGGGTTTTTGACAAAATAAAAGAAATGGGGTAATATTTCATGTATTTGTTATTTGGAATATATATATATATATAATATATATATTAAAAAAAAATCTGGGGACCTATAAAATTTTAAAACCTATATAAAATAAAATCAAAAACTGAGAGCCAAAGACAAATGTTTCACTCGGCTTTGTCCAGAACCGGCCTTGCTCCTATCCTCTGTACCCAATTGCATGTGTCTCGATGAGATAGGTAGCCAGCCATCATCCAAAGGAACAAATTCTTGCAATGGTGGAGTAGATGTTAAAGCTAGATTCTTATCAAAAGGGAAAGTGTCTTCACTAAAAACGACATCGCGAGAGACAAGGAGTTCACCAGAGTCAAGATCAAGTACCTTCCAGCCTTTCTTTCCAAGAAGATAGCCGAGAAACACACATCGGCGACTCTGAGTACCAAACTTATCTTTGTCACGTGCTAGACGATGGACATGACACAAAGAGCCGAAGACCCTTAACTGAGAGTGTATCGGTTGTGTGCCAAAAAGGAGCTCGTAAGGTGTCTTGCCTTTGTGAATATAAGACGGCGTTCGATTGATCAGATGTGTGTCTGTTAAACCCGCAACACGCCAAAGCCGAAGTGGCATGCTTGCTTAAAACATGAGCGCTCGAGATACGTTCAAGATGTGTCTATGTCTGCGTTCTACTCGTCTGTTTTGTTGTGGCGTTGAGACACACGACGTTTGATGAATGATTCCTTGCCCTCTAAAATAGGCGGACATGCAAGTGAATTCAGTACAATTGTCGCTTTGTAAGGTCTTTATTTCTATATCAAACTGCTTGTGACACATAGGCCAAAAAATTGACGAGAACCTTTTTGACCTCCGAATTTTCTACTAAGAGGTAGGTCCAAACTACGTGAGAAAAATCATCTACTATTGTTAAAAAATAAATTGCACCACAAGCGGTTGATATTTGATATGGACCTCAGACATCAACATGAATGAAGGAAAATAAATCCATTGATATTGTGGAACTATCATAAAAAACTTCACGTGTTTTTTTAGCTTGAAAGAAAATATCACAAGAACACCAAGCGACATACTTAAAAATATTATTAAAACCAGATAAATCAGAAAAAATTCTAAACGACGAATGACCAAAACGTTGATGCCAGAGAAGAAGACTAGAAGAATTGATTGCCGTGTGTACTTTTGCTGTAACTAAACTCGTCAAAACGAACACCCCATTACGTTCTTTAACGGTTCCAATCAAAGTCTTCGTAGAACAGTCCGGTAAAGCAAAACGTTCATTAATAAAAATACCATAGCAACGTACATTCTTCAATACTTTAGAAAGAGACAATAAGGTGCAGTTAAGATTAGGCACGTAAATCACGTCACTTAAAGTCACGTTATTAGCAAGTCTCAAATCACCAACTTTTATAGCTCTTGTTTTACTTCCATCGGCGAAGCTTAAGTGACAAGGAAAAATCGATTTAACATTGGACAATAATTCAACGTCACCTGTCATGTGGTGTAAAGCACCAGAGTTGAGAATGAACTCGGCTTTTATAGCCTGGCCAGACAATTTTTTAGAGGCCGATGATGTCTCTGTATTTTCATGGATTTTAGAAGTCATTTAGCATTGATTGTTAGGTCTTTAGGTGTTCATCTATCACATTTATAGCTGTTATTAGCAAGTTTATGATTTTTACGGATTTTTACATCAGCATTTGCATATACATGCATTTTGGAGATTTTTCAGGACTTTCAGGAGTTTTCAGGATGATTTGTGAGAATTCAGAAGAGGAACAAAAAACATGGAATGGAACCAGCACAAGACCCGGATGGATCTCCCCATCGAGCCACATCCAAGTCCGGCTCGATCCACACAACATCCTGGATCGATCTCTCTCTCGATCCAACATTTCTCGGCTTGATCATGGATCGAGCCACACCTATCTCCGCCTGCACCATTGGCTCGATCCAACACCACATTTTGATTGATCCAACTTCAACTTAGCTCGATCCCATCCTCGAGCCAACTTAGGCCATACCTCGATCTTTGGCTCGATCCGGCGATCGAGCCATCTCCACTCCACCTCGGCCATCTCCTTCTCGCCTCGACCACAACACTTCTTCTCGGCTTGATCCGGCGTTCGAGCCAAACCTCGTCTCGGCACAATTTTTACATGGCTTGATCTCATGCACTTCTTAGCTCGAGCCAAACATGCTTCGACCTGACCAACTAGAATCCAGAATGGACCTGACCCAAGACTCAATCTCATAATTGTATTTTGTCTTTTATGCGTTTTAGGGCTTTTCCTAAAAACTATATAAGCCCTAAAACGCCTCCATTTTAAAAGAGTCTTGTTTTTGTTACCATTTTTAGGTTTTTTTCTAGGTTTCTTTTCCCTCTATTTCCCATTCGATGTTCTTAGTGTTCTTGATGTTAAACCCAGAATCCTTTTAAGTTTTATGATAATCTTCTGTTTTCTTTTACTTCCATGCATAGATTAGGGTTGTGTTCTATCGAGTGCATGTTGATCTACTTTTTAAGGCTTTTAATCTTGTTTTGAGTTTGATTATTTCCTCTGTTTTTCTTTACCGTTCCATTGAAGCTCTGTTTTCTGGGTTGATGTTCTTGACGCTTTAAATCTTCATCTTCTGTATCTTTGTTCGTTTTTACCTTTTGCACTAGTTTTAGGGTTTCTTATAGTTTTCTCTTTCCTGTTTGACCTTAGATCTAAAATGTTTTCTTTAGTAGCTATGTGTTCATGTTTCTCTGATTTTACTTCCAACATGCATTGTGAGTAGTGACCTAGGTTCCTTGAGGATGGGATACGGTAGTGTTATTTTCTTGTTCTTCCTGAGTGTCTGAGCTTTATGGTTTCATAGTTCCCTTCTGTTTCATTGTGCTTAATGCTTATTTCGACATAACCTGTTGAGATCCGATCTTGGGCATTCCAGCACCCAAAAAGTGTTCAATGGAATGCCTGATCATGATGATTTTAGATATTTGCACATCCTAGCCTAATGATCTAAATGCTTAGGATATTCATCTCAGTCTAAGGAGTTAGATGTTTAGGGTGCTTATTGACATAGGTAGATTGGTTCTTATTGACTATTAGGTATACTTCCGCTAACGAGAGTAAGGTCTGGATACCACCTTGTTTGATTTCATCTACCGAGGGATTGGATTTGATTGCTTATGAATCTATCGTCTAGGGGTAGCTCTTCGGTGAATATGTTAGACACTTATGAAGTTTGAGGAGGTGCACTGCATAATTACCCCATCCTCAGGGACCCTTTGTTTGATTGCATTCTTTACTCTCGTAGTTATTCTCTGCTTTTGTTTCTTTTGCCTTTTATCCTTTTACATACTCATGTTTCCCTCTTATTTATGTTTTTGTTTTCTGCATGTTTCATTTACTTAGAACCTATTAGCAGACCACCTCTTTATTGCTTGGCTTGAATCATTAGTATCCATTGCATCCTGATTGTTAGCATCACATTTGACTGGATTGATAACCCATCTATACTAAAATGATATGATATGCATGTGTGATGGGGATTGATACCTAAAACTTATGCTATCAATTTGGCGCTTTTACCAGTTGGGTCCTTGTTTGTTACATTTTGGATTTTGGATCAATTGAGATCGAGTTTCTTTTTCCTACCATACTTACCTGTTTTCCTTTGTCTGCTTTCTTTTCAGGTACCTACATAGCAGTGTATGAACCTGAGAAGCATAGGACCAACAGACTTAATAACCATCGTTGAAGATATTAGAGCTCTTGAAAGGGAATACTCTCGGGCAAGACGTGAACAAGAAGATGTGGAACACTTAAGACAGTGGGACTTACATATGACGGACAACATTGAATGAGATAACCAGCACACTATAGGTGCTAGTGATAACCCAAACACTCACACCATTCGTCATGGAATCAACCCACCAGCAGTTCAGAACAACAACTTCGAGATCAAGCATAGCTTCATAGCAATGATGCAGGGGAACAAGTTCCATGGTCTGCCTATGGAGGATCAACTCGATCACCTCGACGAGTTTGATCGCTTCTGCAGCCTCAAGAAGATAAATTTTGTGAGTGAGGATAGTTGCTTCCTAGGAACTCCATTGCCACATGGGATGCTTGTAAGAAGGCTCGCCTAGAAAATTTCTTCTCCACCTCTAGAACGGCATGACTGAGGAACGACATCTCTGGTTTCGCACAGCGGAACGCTGAAACCTTTTCTGAAGCATGGAAACGCTTTATGAACTATACTATATAGTGCCCCCATCACGGTTTCAGCAAGGCATCACTCCTCAGCACCCTATATCGTGGTGCCCTGCCTTGGATAAGGATGTTTCTTGACACTGCAAGCAACGGGAATTTCCTTAACAAAAGTAATGATGATGGATGGGAGCTAGTGGAAAACCTTGCTCAGTCTGATGGGATCTATAGTGAAGACTTTGATTGAGCACCTTGCGGTGGTTCTGCTTCTGATGATAGCACAAAGAAGGAGCTCAAGGTTGTGTCTTAGAAGTTGGACATGCTACTCCTGGGTCAACAACATCAAGTACACTTCATCACCGATGAAGAACAACTTCAGATTCAAGCTGGGGATGTTAACCAGCAAGAGGAAATGTGCTATGTGCAGAACCAAAGATATAAGAAAGGGTTCATAAATTACTCCAACAACCCTAGTCTTTCTTATAGAAGCAACAACGTCGCTCACCTACACGACCAGGTGTATCCACTGCAACACCATAAGAACATTCAACCATTAATCCACTACAATCAGAACAAAGGTTTCTTCCCAAAGCAACAACAGCAAAATGGTTTTCAGCAATAACAACCGCAAACTTCTGGTGCAACCTCTGGTTTCACATCTAACCAACCTCAGGCTCAACCTTTCAACATTGAAGCTATGTTACAGCAACTTCTTCAAGGTCAAGCCAATAGTACCATAGAGACATCAAAGAAATTTGGTGAAATACAACACAAGATGGATACTTCATTCAGTGCCATCTATGTGAAGCTTGAAACTCTCAACTCCAGGGTCACTACTCTCGAAGACAAGATAGCATCCACTTCTGCTTCTACAAACGGTCAACTTGTCGGAAAGTCTGTGCAAAACACGAAGGAATATGCTCATGTCAATGCCATCTATATCGGGGATACCACTAACATTCCTCCTCCAATTTCTACTATTGTTTGCACTAAGGAAAGTGTGATTCAAGTTGAGGGGGATTTGAGTTCAAACATAGTGGAAACTACGAAGTATGAAGAATATGTTCCTGTTGAAAAGCCTGTTGATAAGCTCTCTACTTCAAAGGAGAATGTAATTCCTTATGATCCACCTCCCTATGTTCCAAGATTTCCATTCCCATCACGTTTCAAGAAAGAGATCATGGCGAAATACCCAAATATCTTTGAGAAACCTATAAAGGAAGAGATAGCTCAGG
Source organism: Iberis pinnata (assembly GCA_900406425.1). Taxonomy (NCBI): domain Eukaryota; kingdom Viridiplantae; phylum Streptophyta; class Magnoliopsida; order Brassicales; family Brassicaceae; genus Iberis; species Iberis pinnata. The sequence continues at coordinate 25,692 of OVBE01001803.1, read as the reverse complement.
AAGTGCAAGAGTATCCTGGTTCATTCACCTTGCCATGCTTACTAGGACCCCTGACCTTTGACGAATGCCTCTGTGATTTAGGAGCGTCTATCAACCTAATGCCTTTGTCTAATGCCAAGAAGCTGGGATTCGAGAAGTTCAAAGCTTCCAACATAACTTTTTTGTTGGCAGGCAAATCAATTAGGTATCCTATTGACATCTTGGAAAAATTACCTATCAAGATCAAAGATGAAAAATACTCACAGACTTTATGGTATTAGAGATGGATGAAGAACCAAAGGATCCATTGATCTTTGAAAGACCGTTCCTAGCAATGGTTGGAGTTGTAATCAACGTCAAGAAAGGTCACACCAAGTTGAATGTAGGAAGAGGTCCAAAGATGATTTTCAACATCAGGAGAAAAACAAAGAAGCTTACCATCCAAGGATAACTATTCTCAATCAAGGAGAAGAATGAGAACTACTATGAAGATAGGTACTCGAGCAGAGATTCAGCTGAAGACGAATTGGGCAAGGATCCAACACAGTTTTCAGTGCACCATGAAGCTTTCAAGATGATTAAAGAACCAGACAAAAGGATTCCTGCGAAGTTAAAGGAAATCAGAACATTGGTAATGTCAACTGTTGAGAACAATCTGAAAGGTCCAGGAAAAGGAAGTCCTGAATTCAAACCTCAACATGAACGTGTACCACCTCAGAAACCACCTTCATATACTCCAATTTATGAAAAATATTTGGAACCTCGTACGAGAACCATGGAAATTAAGAATGGAGACCAAGTGTTTCTGCTCGACACAAAGTTCAGGTACTATCTGGGGAATGTGGATCCGAAATGTTCCAAGAACTTCATGGTCAAAGAAATACTATCTGGTGAAGACATCATACTTGCTACAGAAGTTGATAAAAGATCGGAGCTGAATTACAAGGTTGATCAGAACGGTGATGATAAAGTTATCTCAGAAAATACCTCAGTTTTCTTTGGAGAGCCGTCTCAGGGTCATTAATCTTAAAAACAAGAAGTCAAGCTTAGTGACTTAAAACAAGCTCACTTTGGAGGAAATCCCGTGTCTATCTTTGTATATATTTCAATGTTTCTTATTTTAGCATTTCGTTTAATGCATTTTAGTTTTTATCTGGCTTTGGTGTCTTAGGTACCTAGGGGATACATTTTGGGAACTTTTCAATACAGAAAAATGAGAAATGGATTAGCTCGAACCTTTGATTAAGCCCGGACAACGTATTTAAAAATGATCGAGCCATGTCAAAGAATTGTCGAGCTGCTTTTGGACCGTGATCGAGCCACGTTACATTTGGATTGATCCACCTTCAAATCAAGCTCGAGCCATGATCGAGCAACTATCATGATGGGATCGAGCTGACTTCAATAGGTTCGATCGAGCCGTGTCTTGATAGTTCTCGATCCATCCTCGACATTGAATCGAGCCAAATGCTCGAGATGATCGATGCATGCCTCAAGCTCACGATCAAGCCGAGAACTCAAGGCATGATCAATCCAAGTTTAAAGCATGATCGAGCCATCCTTAAGCACCTCCGAGCCGCAACAAATCCCATCAAGCCAATTTTTTAGCATGATTGTAATCGAGCCAAGCCTCTCCACTTGCCTCACCACTTTTTCACTACTCACCTCATGCCAAAGAAGTGTCCTCTCACCCTTCCAAGATTCCCCAACATATCTCTTACACCTCCATCACTCTCATGTCTCCCCTTTAAACCTCCTCCACATACCACTCTTTTGAACCTCACCCACATATCTCCACTCACCACTCCTCACTACAATCACTTCAAATCGAGCCATGCTTCTATAAGAAGGGAGTACCCCTTATTCTTTCTCTACATAACTTCAAAACTTTCGATACTTGCTTACCTTCTTTTCTAAAAATCATTTTCCCTAAGGAATTTTCACTAGAAGAGATTGTTCTTCCAAGGACTTTCAACAAGACTCTAAGTACTTTCAATCAGTTTCATTCTTCACCTTTTACGGTTTTCGGTTCCTAAACTTTCTCATCGGTTTTAATGTTTTTACAAATGAAGATTCGTTTACTTGTTCTATCAAACAAACGTTTTCTATAAAATCGGTTTTAACACATGAATATCGATTGAATTAGGTGTTAAGGTTGGATTGAAAACATGGGTTGAACTTGGTTTTAGCTTAAGCAACTTACATGCCCAATGCATTTTTCGTGAATGTATACTTGATGCTTGCTAAACTCTTTTGGCATTTGAAAAAGTTACTCACATACCTTCATTTGTATGCTATCTCTTTCAGGATCAAAGATGTCTCAACCATCGCGAGAAAGGATACTATGAAGGCTTTGTAGAGAGCGAGCATCCTTTAGAGCCAGAGTGGAGGACTCTGAGATTTCTCCAGAGTTCTCTCCAAATGCCCCCAATACTCTCAAGAAGGCATCTTCGGGGGTATGAGATTGCTGAAAGATTGCAACAAATGAGAGATGAAATGGAGATTCAGTAGCAACATGCTCTTCTCGTTGCAAACATGGAACAAGAAAAAGAAAGAGAAAGAGCAGAGCGCGCAAACTCTCGAAGACGCTCATATATAAGGAAAGGGAAGCAGGTTTCGATGGAAGAATAAAATAGCAGTGAAGATCCTAATTATGAAGAGGGTGAAGAGATGAGTACTGAACTTCAGTATTATTACGCTTATTTCTTTATCTTGGTGGTAAATGAGGGAACTTCTCAAATGGAGGTTGAAGAAAGCTCTGTTTATCTCGACCTCGAAGCACTTCTTCACGAGGCTTCAAGGGAACTCGATTCCCTCATACACCGGCCATGGGAGCCCTTGGAATAGCGAAAGACGTATCCCATCTCTTCAAAGCTACAAGTCTTGAGAAGCTTATGACAAGTTTCTGTGACGGGTACCAGGAAGAAACCTGCCACTTCCTTGCCACCTTCTAGCTATATTGTGATGATGAAAAGATGCAAGGATACATCATGTTCTGGGTGTGAGGCCATAACTATGAGCTTTCTGTGGTGGAGTTGAGTCGCCTCTATGGGTTCCCATCTGATGGGAACATTGATGAGCTCCCAGAGTTTGTCAAGGAAGAGCTTTTTTCGTTATGGGGAACGATAGGAGTTGGCACCTATAACCCAGGGAAGTCTAAGTGTACTAGAATAAGGAGTCTGGTCTTGCGTTACTTCCATAAGATAGTTACAAATACCATGTTTGCAAGGGAAGTAACAAGGCATGTTACTGATGGGGAGATGAGGATGATTGATTTGGCTTTGAAGCCTACACTACAATATACATCTGACAGTCGTCCGATGGAAGGAGATAGAGCTAACTCTAGCCTATCTCGAGTTTTAATCAACCAACTAAAGTGGTATAGAGAGTGAGATAAAGCATCCTATAAGAAGGAAAGCCATGGAACTTTTACGATTGAGGGGATTGTGACACCAATCCTGAGGTTCTGCAATGTTCCTCTAGAAGGTAAAGGTCACCCCGCAAGGTGGATTAATCAATCTGATTTGAGGAACTCTCACTTCTTTGAGGGACCAACTAATGAGAAGAAGTATAAGTTCATCAACCCATTTTTGGGAGTGGCTCTATTATCACTCTCAAATAAACAAGTCACCAAAATCAGAAGAGGGGACAATATTGACTTCCAACCAAGTGTTGAAGTTCTGATATCCTTCAAGAACAGGGAGGAAGAGGAAGTAGCTAAAGAAGAAAATGTTGAAAGGATGGAAGTTCCAGTTGATCAGGAGATGAATGGGCCTGAATGTTATCACTTCGAAGAAGCCCAAACTACCAAGCAAGGGAAGAGCTTAGAAACAGCTCACAAAAACATTGGCAAGCTTCAGAAGTGGAACAAGTTCCAAGATAGCTACTTCAGTAAGAAGTTCAAAGAGATGACCTCTCATATCAAGAAGCTTACTCTGAAGCTAAACAAGGCTACCTCCTAAAAAAAGCAAAGGTGCCCCAAACCCTTAGAGAGAAGTAAATCCATCACCCAAAGGCCAAGGCAACCACGAGTTGAGCAACCTCATCGTCACTCCTCTGTAGATTCTGAAACAATGCAGAGGAGGAAGAGACATCACTCTGAAAGAGACAATCGTGGATCCGCCAGCCAGCGCACCATAAAAAAACCGCAACTACCTCAACAACCTCAACAAATTCAACAACATCAAGAAGTTCAGCAACAACAAGAACTTCAGCAGCAACAGCAACAACTACAACAGCAAGAAGCACCGGGTGCTTACCAGGGATACTATGAAATCATGAATGAGTATCTCTCTTGAGAATCCTTCATACCTTTTTGAGGTCCATCCCAATCCCACCGTGCACTGTATAATCCGCTTAATATGCATTGATTTATGTTTGTTGTTTCTGTTTGCTGCTTCTGATTGTTGTTTGTGCTTTAAGTATGTTCTCGTTTTTCATTATCTGTCATACCCTGAGTCCAATTCCGAATTTGGTTTACACAGAGACTGTGTAATTCGAGTTTGGGGGAGGATTCAGGGGATTATCACTAATGAAATTTCATGTTAGTTTCTTTGTCTCTAACTTTTGCATAGCATACATAGCATCTATAGCATGTTAAAACCATAAAATTTGAATTTTTTTTGAAAAGTTCATATAGATGCATCTAAGTTGTTAGACTTATAGGTTGGTCATTTTCATTTGCATAGGGAACTAGGAACAAGATAACCTTGTAAATATCTTGTTTTCTCAGAAAATGTAAGTGCCCTGGTTATTAGTTGTCTAGTGCATCCTGAAATTATCTGAAGTAAAAATGCACCTTGCTTGGAATATGAACTTACATGATCATTTATCTCCTGAAGCATGCTGTGATTTAAAGTTTACTCCAATCTATTAGAACTCAAATTTGAATGTATAATTATCATGATTGTGTGATGAATATGAACTCATGGATATTTTATACATATTTGGATTATCTTCTACCTTTTACCAGTCTTGTTAACCCAAGTAAAATCCCCACTCTTGAACTTTGCCTTCTTTCAAACCCTAAATTTGCTACTGGGTGGCAGGTTTTTTATGGAATGTGCTTGGTAGAACGTGTTAGGTTCGAACTGACAGGAATAGGGTCCCATGTAGTTCTGCTCCGCACTTTTTGGACTAGATAAGACTAGGTGGGATTCAATTTTGGATGTTGGTTTGGGTGGAAATAAATCAAAAGGGTATTGGTAGATGGTCAAAGGAAATGTTAAGTAATAACCTTAGGAGAGGAATGAAAAAAGAATCAGAATACGCTAGTAGAAAGTTTAGGGGAACAATGGTATGATAAAGAAGTATGGCTAGTGCAAATTAAGAAAAAGTATATGACAATGAATTCAAAAGGGTAAAACCCAGAAAGATAGTGTAAATGAAAAAGGGCCAAAAGCCATAAGTGTTTAAGTAAGTAAGTTCATGAAACAGCTAGCAGTCTTTTAAGAAAGAAGTCTCTCCTAAGTGTAACTAAAGAAAATATGAATGAGTAAGATCACTTCGAGTTTCAAATTGGTAGATTTAGAACCTCTTACAGAGTACAATCGGGGAACTTAGGGTTCATTAGCATTGGGTAGATGAAGTTCTATTTCTGTATGCATCTAAGTGTTCCTACCTTTAGCCTTCTGCTAAAGCTCATTCCGTTTTGAGAGAACACTTATTCTGAATCATTAACCATTGCATGAAGGGGTCATCTTTACTTCTTAACATGTCCTTGACCAAATGAGTTCATTGAACGCACATAACTTGATTCATGGTTCCTGATTAATGAATGTTAAAGGAGCAAATGAATTTGAATGCATTGTGGAAGTTGGAATTGGTCTGTGATGAAGTGTGATGAGTATGGCTAAGGTTTTTAAGTAGGACGGGCTTAGGATTGCGTTCTAGAAATAGTAACCAGGACATTTATATTACCCGTGTTAGCAGCATGTTTTGGATATGAGTTCCCACTTTCAAACCTCTCACCCAGATTTCTGAATACTTACTTGATGGCAAGGAAATATTTAGTTTGGGGGGAGTTGATGTCTCTGTATTTTCATGGTTTTTAGGGTGTTCATCTATCACATTTATAGTTGTTATTAATAAGTTTGTGATTTTTAGGGATTTTTGGATCAGCATTTTCATATACATGCATTTTGGAGATTTCCAGGACTTTCATGAGTTTTCAGGATGATTTGTGAGAATTCATAAGGGGAACAGAAAACGTGGAATGGAACCAGAACAAGGCCCGGATCGATCTCCCCATCGAGCCACATCGAAGTCTGGCTCGATCCACACAACATCCTGGATCGATCTCTCTCTCTCGATCGAACATCTCTTGGCTCGATCACGGATCGAGCCACGCCTATCACCGCTCGAACCATTGGCTCGATCCAACACTACATTCGGATCAATCCAACTTCAACTTGGCTCGATCCCATCCTCGAGCCAACTTAGGCCACACCTTGATCTTTGGCTCGATCCGGCGATCGAGCCATCTCCACTCCACCTCGGCCATCTCCTTTTTGCCTTGACCACAACACTTTTTCTCGGCTTGATCCAGAGACCGAGCCAAACCTCGTCTCCGCATAATTTTTACATAGCTCGATCTCATGCACTTCTTAGCTCGAGCCAAACATGCTCCAACCCGACCAAATCGAATCCATAATGGACCTGACCCAAGACCCAATCCAATGATTGTATTTTTTCTTTTATGCGTTTTAGGGCTTTTCTTACAAACTATATAAGCCCTAAAACGCCTCCATTTTAAGAGAGTCTTGTTCTTGTTACCATTTTTAGGTTTTTGTCTAGGTTTCTTTTCTCTCTATTTTCCCTTTGATGTTCTTGATGTTAAACCCAGAATCCTTTTAAGTTTTATGCTAATCTTCTATTTTCTTTTACTTTCATGCATAGATTAGGGTTGTGTTCTATTTGGTGCATGTTGATCTTCATTTTAAGGCTTTTAATCTCGTTTTTAGTTTGATCATTTCCTCTGTTTTTCTTACTGTTCCATTGAAGTTCTGTTTTCTGGGTTGATGTTCTTGACGCTTTAGATCTTCATCTTCTACATCTTTGTTCGTTTTTACCTTCTGAACTAGTTTTAGGGTTTCATATAGTTTTCTCTTTCCTGTTTGACCTTAGATATAAAATGTTTTCTTCAGTAGCTATGTGTTCAGGTTTCTCTGATTTTACTTCTAGTATGCTTTGTGAGTAGTGACCTAGGTTCCTTGAGGATGGGATAAGGTAGTGTTGTTTTCATGTTCTTCCTGAGTGTCTAAGATTTATGGTTTCATAGTTCCCTTCTCTTTCATTGTGCTTAATGCTTATTTCGACCTAACCCGTTGAAATCCGATTTTGGGCATTCCACCACCTAAAAAGTGTTTAATGGAATGCATGATCATGGTGATTTCAGAGATTTGCACATCCTAGCTTAATGATCTTAGCCTAAGGAGTTAGATGTTTAGGGTGCTTATTGACTTAGGTAGATTGGTTCTTATTACCTATTAAGTATACTTCCTCTAACGAGAGTTAGTTCTGGATACCACCTTATTTGATTTCATCTGCCGAGAGATTAGATGTGATTGCTTAAGAATATATCGTCTAGGGGTAGCTCTTGTGTGAGTATGTTAGACATTTAGGAAGTTTGAGGAGGAGCACTGCCCAATTACCCCATCCTTAGGGACCCTTCTTTGATTGCATTCTTTAATCTCTTAGTTGTTCTTTGCTTTTGTTTCTTTTGCCTTTTATCCTTTTACTTAGGAACGTTTCCCTCTTATTTCAACTTGGCTTGAATCATTAGTATTCATTGCATCCTGATTGTTAGCATCACACCTGAGTGGATTGATAATCCATCTATACTACAATGATATGATATGCATGTGTGATGGGGATTGGTACCTAAAACTTATGCTATCAGCCGAAACTCATCTTGTCTTGCACCATTCGACTCAATGCTTGCCATTGATGGACTGTGAATTCAGGAAAAGCAGAAAAGTTGGAGCTTGTTGCATAAGCACTTGGGTTTGAACCACGTCCTCGTCCGTCGTTCTTATTACCTCTTGCACCTCCAATTATTCCTTGTCCTCGCTCCGGCCTATCTTGCATCCAATATGGATATCCAATGATTTTCCAATACCTGCGGCGTTCATGAGATGTTTTACCGCAATGAGAGCATGTCTATTTTGACTTAAGAATCAAGCATGAAACTCCTTGATAGGCTCATGTTTTAAATCCTAAATATATACTGCAGAGAACAGATCCTTATAGTACAGTTAAGGGTCGATTCGACAAAGACCAGAGAGTACGACTCTCAGTTTAAAAATTGATTCTAGCTAAGACAAGATAAAAGAGAAAATTTTATTAAAACGATTTAAAAGTAAAACGAATGATTAAATAGCGAATGTAAATCAATAGAATAAAACGCTAGGCAATAGGGAAGTTCCACAGGTATTCAGGTTGACAAGCAAGATTAACAATGAAAATAGTTCTCAATTCAAAAGACAACAATAGACTAATCTCCTCCCGAAAGATTAGACCCATATGATAGAATTTCTAGAAATAGAGACTAATCTTCTCCCGAAGTCTTAGATCTCTATAACAGATAATTAAATCATGCAATGACTAAAGTTTCGATATGTTCATAAGTATTCTAAGACAATACTCCCGCAAGCAAAGATACTTATTCATCTAGATTAGATCAGATTAGATAAACCAAATCCCTTTGTATTTATTAATCTAAAATCATGAACTAGGTGATCAGGCTAATTCAAGCAATAAATATAAATCCAGACTAAGAACCTAACAATTCAAATCCATTCAAATCAAACCCTAACCATCAAAACATGTTTTCCCTGGGAAATCCCTAAAACCTAACAAAGAGACTACTCATACATAGTCAAGAAATAATCAATCATTGATAGAGAAATAATATTCAAAACCCGAATTAAATTAAAATAAATAGAGAGAGTTCGGAATTTTTCTCTAAAATATAGGTATCGAATTCTCCTCTCTCGGAAAATAAAATTGTGTACTGGTTTGTAGGTTTTTGTGCTATTCGTTGTTATGAAAATAAACCTAAGCTTCTGACTTATATAGAAGTCAAAAGAGAATAAACCTAAAACTAAAAACATATGATAAGTCTTGAGGACGAAAACGTCTTTTTGGAAAACTTCATTAATCCTCGAGCATTTGGATCGATCGATCCAAACTTACGGATATTTAGCAGTCTTCAGGATTAATCGATCGACCATGTGTAGATCGATCGATCTCTTCAATCACGTGCTGCACATGCTTCTTCTACGAGATAGCTTAACCAGTCTTCAGTAAAATCGCCATAACTTCTAACTCACGTGGCCAGTTTGAGTTAAAATCTCAGTCCATTCCATTCATAGCAACATCTCCAAATGTCGATCAACTTCCGGCTCTTCCACTGAACTCTGCTTCTGCATTCATCAAATTGTATCCACCTTGTGGATAAAACCAATTTTTTGCTCCAGAACGTCTAAAATACCCGGAATCATGAAAATATACCAAAACACATAGAAAACACTCGAATGATGACAAATAGCAAGTGTAAATACTTACTAAAAGTCATCAAAATCTAGTAATATCAATTCCCCCAGAGTTAGATCTTTGCTTGTCCTTGAGTGAAGCAAGACGCAATCTGGAGAAAAGATTTTGAAACCACACAAGAACTCTCAAAATCTCAGCAACCTTAAGCATAGGTATCAGAACTTAAAAGACCCTGAATCTAAACAACCATTACGAAAGAACAGTTCACCACCACATAACTAAAAGCATGTTTCCTACTCTAAATCTAACATCAATCAAACTATCAAATCATCTCAACCAGCTCATTAAGTTCAATTTGATTATAATAGATGTATTCTTACCTATGGGGTTTTGATTCAATGCGCACAAGCACCTCTTCTATCAAAGTGCCCACACCAAACAGAGCATCCAACGACTTCTGCTCTTTATCCTTTTCCCCCTTTCTCACTTCTTTTTGAAAGATTCGCACTTTTCTGCGTTTTTTTTTTCTTTTTTTTCGAAAGATTCGCACTTTTACTGCTTTTTCAAACAGCCTGGCAATGACTACGGACTTCTAGGTCACGCGTTCAACTTTTTTTCTAATCCGGTTTTTCTGAAGGAAGGGAGAGAAAGGATCCGGATCAAACTGAAAGAACTTGTCGGTTTTACAGAATACTGAAGAGCAAGACACTTAGCTATCAAAGTATCTTACCACCACTAGCAAGAGAAATTAAGTTCAGTATTAAGTCCTATCATGGAGGAGCTATCATCAAATCATCAACAATCCAAAAGATCCAGACTTTCGAAAACAAAAAAATCAGAAATGGGGTTCCAATCCTAAACATATAAGTTAAATCTAAGCCAGTAATCTAAAAAGATCAATACTATACTCACAATATGTTGGTTATCATCATAGATTCTTGTCATTGTTCTTTTGACTCGACTACTTAAAAATCGAAAATATTTGAAAATTTTCACCAAACTGATGAAACATAAAAAAGACATAAAATATGATTAGTAACTATACTCCCTCCCCATACTTAAATCACACCATCCCGGTGTGAAATAAACCCAAGAGAAGGAATAATAACCATAATAAATAGGGAAAGTAGTTGAAAAGAATTTCAGTACTTACCTGAAACAAAGATCGGCTGGAAAATTTTGTACGATGGATCGATCGATCTCAATGTCCGACCTAAAATTTTCGAATTTCCTGAAACAACTTTCAAACTCAAAACTAAATATTAATAGGTTAGTGAACTAATTAGGACTGGCTCTAAACAAAAACCAACGAAAATAATTCAAATTAGTGGGTTGCCTCTCACTCAGCGCGTTAGTTAACGTCTATAGCTAGACCCACTTACCTTCTATGCTGAATCTGGTTCAGCTCCAATAGAGGCTATCGTTCTCCCATCCTTTTCTGATATTTTCAGCTTCAACATCTTATTCATTGCTGCTTTCTTGAGATCCTTTCTTTTGTTTTAAGACCTTGAACAAAAAGGAATCCTAACCTTAGAGAAAGGTTTTGGAAAACCTTTACTCTTCACTCTATAATCAACCTAGTCTTCACCCATTGAATTAGGAATCAAAGTCATGTGAGTTTTCATCCTGACTTTTTTCAAACTCTCCTTACCTTTACCTTTGTCTTTTGAAACTGGTCGTGATGCAGCCTTTTCCTTCCCTTGATCATTTAGGTCCAACTCAGCACTCTCAACGACCTTCTGTAAGTTAATCTTCCCCCTCTTCTGATTCTTGGCGTAGCAACTTTGGATTGAACTTGAAATTCCTTGCTCTTGACTTTAACATCAGACTCTTCGGCTTCGTTTTGAGGGGCCTGCTCAGCTTTTACTTCTTTAATTTCTATGATCCTTGTTGTTGGTACATAGGGTACTACGGGATACTAGTATGATTTTTGGATGTTGCTTAGGTAGATTCACTTCTGAGGAACATGCATTACAGCTCCTATTGATGCTAAAATAGTCTACCCAGAACCAACGATCCTTCAGAATTCCCATTCATATCAAAGACATGGAAATCAACTAGGACAATACAATCTCCCACTTGTACCATAACATCAGAGACAAAACCTCTAGAAGCCACAACGGAGTTGTTAGCCAAGGCAAACGATATTCTAGAAGGTCTTATATCCCTGAGTCCCAGCTTCTCAGCTACGATCTTTGACATGATGCTAACATTAGCACCAATCTTATACAGCGAGTGGTTGAACAAGACTCGCTTAACCTTCACTTGAATAACAAATTCACCTAGGTCCTCTATCTTATGAATTCTTCTTAACAGAAGAAACTGCTGAGAAACAACATCATAGTACATGTGTTCTTCAGTAGAGGCCTTAGGTCTGTTGGGGCAAGAGGTTTGGATCTTGGAAAGTTGCTTTGAGCTTGGTGCATGTTTTGAGGGTTGATCGATCGATCGGCTGGTTCTTCGGAAACTTGTCCGACAGATCGATCGATCCTGGTTGGATTGATCGATCGGAAGTGTCTGTGTTTTTCCGTAACTTTTGATATATCGATCGGATCCTCAGCAACACTTTTCTGTAACATCAGATCGAATTATCCATCTTTGGATCGATCGATCGGGACCTCTGCATCATTTTTTCATTCCAAAAATCTGTAAATTATGCAGACTTTTCACCCTTTCCATTAGAACTCGAATTCAATGCCTTGATATATCCCTTGGAATTATCTTCGACTTTCCCTGGTAGCATATCAGCTTGTCTTTTCACTGCTTCAGAAGTTTGAGCAACTTGTACATCTAACTTCTTTACATTAGTAGATAATGATTTGAACTTATTGTTCAAATCGTTGTATATACCGTCAAGCTTTGCATTCAAGTTCTTTTCGACTGATGCTGACACTCTAAGATCAGTTTCAACATAACCTCTATCTTATTATCCTGCTAAGCTTGAGGTTGGACTGTTTGCTAGAAACCCTATTGAGGAGCTTGTTGAAAACCTGATTTCTGTTCAAATGGTTGTCCAGATTTCTGTGCAGAGTTTTTCTGACGAGGGTAAGTCTGATCCTAAGGGTTCACAACATTGGTACTTCTCCATGACATATTACCCTTGTTGTAACCTGGATTGTATCCTTGGTTGTACACTCTTTGTCCCTGGATATTTATATAGCTAACCTCTTCGATGTTCTTGGATTCATTGACTGCAAAGCAGTCAACTTCAACTTTCTCGACGTCTTCAGCAAAACTAGCATGCTTCTCATTCTCTTTCTTCAGAAACTAAGTGAGAAGCTCCTTTACCTCTGCTAGTCCAGAAGAATCCGAACTAGACGATCGAACCCTTCGATCAAAATCAGGACAATGATTGCTATTACTAGCAGCAAGATTGTCGATGAGCTTGTAAGCTTCATTCACGGGTTTAGTCATGAGGTCACTATACCTCTATAGAAAGTGTTCAAGAGGTTTAGTTTAGAAAAATTGTGATATGGACAATCCCGCATGTACTCCTTAAACCTGTCCCATGCCTCATAGAATGATTCCACCGGTCCTTGCTAGAATTGAGAGATCTTACTTCTCAAATTATTGGTTCTGGTTGAGGTGTAGAAATGGTTCAGAAACTTGGCTTTGCATTCATCCCAAGTTTATATCGAGTTAACATGTAATGAATTTAGCCACCTCAGAGCTCTATCAGCTAAAGAATGGTTGAAGAGCTTACAATGTACAAAGTCTTTAGAGACTCCATTCAGCTGAGTAGTGCTGCATATATCTTCAAAACAGTCAATATGATCCATAGGATGCTCGGTTGACAAGCCATGAAACTGGTTTTGTCGGAGCAACTGGATCAGCTGAAACGAGAACTAGTAGTCTTGTCTCTGAGACTGTGGGGGGGTGAAGAGCGTTCCTATTGACCAGGAAGGCCTCGACGTTGTTGAAATCGCCAACAAGTACCATGTGTTGGGGGAGGTGGGCGATTTCGGTTTGGTTTTGGGGGAGCTTGTTCTCCATTTCAATTGCCTAACTTGGTTAGCTCTTTGGTTTCCATCTCTTTCGGGATTCAAAGGTGGTACTTGATTACCTCTTTGTTGGTTTCACCCCAACTATCCTATCTGCTCCAAACCTGGAGGGACTTGGGCGTTTTTTCCTAAAGGAATTATCGGATTCTTAATTACCTTATCAGCCATTGGTATGGATGAACTGGCGCTTCTTCTAGACTTCCGGTTCGAGCGTTCTAATCGTGCAAGTTCTCGTTTGAGAGAATAAGCAGTTCAGGTGATTTGTCAGATCTCCTGGTTATGCACCTTCAAAACAAAAACAAGCATAAAGAATGAAGTTAGTACTGAAAATAAAATCTTAGACTATACCCTAAGAAAAACTTAAAAGGCATTGTATTGGTCCCCGGCAACGGCGCCAAAAATCTGATAGGCTCATGTTTTAAATCTTTAATCTATATTGTAGAGAACATATCCTTGTAGTACAGTTAAGGATCGATCCCACGAAGACCAGACAGTACGACTCTCAGTTTAAAAATCGATTCTAGCTAAGACAAGATAAAAGAGAAAATGGTTTTAAAACGACTTAAAAGTAAAACGAATGATTAAATAGCAAATTTAAATCAATAGAATAAAACGCTAGGCAATAGGGAAGTTCCACAGGTATTCAGGTTTGAGGTTCAGGTTGACAAGCAAGATTAACAATGAAAATAGTTCTCAACTCAAAAGACAGCAATAGACTAATCTCCTCCCGAAGTATTAGACCCCTATGATAGAATTTCTAGAAATAAAGACTAGCCTTCAAAGATACTCATTCATCTAGACTAGATTAGATTAGATAAACCAAATCTCTTTGTATTTATTAATCTAAATTCATGAACTAGGTTTTTAAGCTAATTCAAACAATAAATATAAATCTAGACTAAGAACCTAACAATTCAAATCCATTAAAATCAAACTCTAACCATCAAAACCTATTTTCCCTGGGAAATCCCTAAAACCTAACAAAGAGACTACTCAGACATAGTCAAGAAATCATCAATCATTGATAGAGAAAACATATTCAAAACCAGAATTGAATTAAAATAAATAGAGAGAGAGTTCAGAATTCTTCTCCAAAATACAGGTATCAAATTCGTCTCTCTCAAAAAATAAAACAGTGTCCAGGTTTGAAGTGTTTTGTGCTATTCGGTGTTATGAAAATAAACCTAAGCGTCTGACTTATATATAAGTCAAAAGAGAATAAAACATAATCCTAAAAACCTATGATAAGTCTTGAGGAGGAAACGTCTTTTTGGAAAACTTTATTAATCCTCGAGCATTCAGATCGATCAATCCAAGTGTGGATCGATCGATCCAAACTTACAGAGATTCGGCAGTCTTCAGGATCGATAGATCCATGTGTAGATCGATCGATCTCTTCAATCACGTGCTGCACATGCTTCTTCTGCGAGACAGCTTGGCCAGTCTTCAGTAAAATCGCCATAACTTTTGATTGCCTCAATGGATTGACCTCAAATCACTTTCATATGAAAGCTAACTCACGTGGCCAGTTTGAGTTAAAATCTCAGTCCATTCCATTCATATAAACATCTCAAAATGTCGATCAACTTTCGGCTCTTCTGCTGAACTCTGTTTCTGCATTCATAAAATTGTATCCACTTTGTGCATAAAACCACATTTTTACTCCAGAACGTCTAAAATACCTGGAATCATGAAAATATACCAAAAACACATAGAAAACACTCGAATGATGACAAATAACAAGTGTAAATACTCATTAAAAGTCATCAAAATCGAGTGATATCACTCCTTCACCAGAAAAGTCTTGTCGCGAATTTGGCAGTCCCAGATCTTGTCGAGCAATAAACCCCAATGCACTTTGTTGTTGTTATTGTTCGCGAATAGCGTCATTCGTTTCTCTTCTCTTACGACTTTTGAATAGATCTATCCAACATTAGGTAAAGGATCAATGGAGATAATTTGGGAACAGAGACTTCCAAAACGTGCATCATTAAGTACCATGATGAGTTGATGAACTCTCTCTTGTTCTCTTTCCTGAACAATTTCGGCAGATGCACCATAAGTACATGCAACAATCAGTTGATAGGCTTGTAGTTCTTCCCACAAGCTTGACAATTTTCCAAAATATTCCATAACTGTTTGAACTTCTTTCCTATAGTTAGCGAGTTTTGTTTTCAACAAATGAATCCGCACTTTATTTCCAACGAAAAACCTCTTTTTAAGGTCAATGCATAATTGATATGCGTCTGTGATATAGGTTATCGTTGATTTTACCTTAGTCTCTATCGAAGCCAGAATCCAACCTACCAGCATTGAATTAACTGTCAACTAGTTCTCAAAGTCGACATGATCTTTAGCTGGTTTCTTCAAGGTTCCGTTAATAAATCCTAGCTTCCTATTGGCTTGCAAATCATTCAACATCTCATAAGACCATTCATTATAGTTGTTATCGTTGAATTGCACAGATGTAATGACGGATCCTGGATTATCTGATGCTGCGAGTGTATATGGCGAGATCGTTGTTGTTTCTTTATTCATGTTTTGAGTCATTTAATATTCTTCCTCTTCCATCGAACTATGGCTTTAGGATTTAGGATTTTTGAGTTTATGGCTCTGATACCAAGTAGAGATTTGTTTCTCAAATCGACTTGTTTATTAATGATCAAAGTTGTGGTATTTATAATACAAGTAGCTTGATAACTAAACTAACCCTAAACCCAATAAGAAAATACATAAAATCCATAATTATCTAATAAATGTAAAATGTATCTTTCTGAGATATTATCTCCAATAATCTTTATTGTCATTTAATGTGGTTACTCCTTATGAGAATTCGCTATGTCCCATAGATTAAAGTGACAACAAAATATTGTATTTTTTAAAATTCACATAATGAATAAAAAAGTAAACCCCGCATCACAAAAATATGGAGACTCAAAAACAAAACAAAATCTCTTTCTCTCCCAGACACTTTGTTCAAGACAAAACCCAAATTTCTGCATCAGTTCCCGCCGCGGCGGTAGGCCGCGCCGGCTTGGCCTCCGTTGGTTTTTTCCTTTCGTTTGCTTGTTTTTCCTCTTTGGTATTTGGTTACTCCAATTTTTCTTCATCGGAATCAATTCAAGGTTTATGTTTGGTATTTTCGTGAGCTATTTTCTTTAAGCATAAATTCTTAATCGAACCAAGGGAAACTTCTGATCAAGCCACCTAAGCGTTCTCGTTAAACCGCAACATTGTAATCGAGCCACGACCACATTACATCAAGCCATATTCAACTCGAGCATCCGGCTCGACCTCCAGCTCGATTTTCTGGCCAAGATCACCTTGATGAAACCCGCCTCAGCCTCGTCCCCTCGATCACCTGGCTCGATCAAAAATGCAGTTCCACCTCGACCACTACATCGAGTCATCTTCAGCACGACTCGATCACACCATCCACCCGCCTACTTTCCTCGATCCCGATTCTAAGATATGCTCCTGAGCTGCATCTTCACCGAGCCTGGCTTGATCACTACTTCGAGCCATGTCGTCTTCGCCTCGGTCACTCTTGCTTGAATAACTCCTTGATCATATCGGCTCTACGACAATGTGAAACTAAGTCCCACCTCTATCAAAGCAGTTTTAACTCAATTCTTGTACAAACCAGACTTAAAGATCAAGAGTAATCTTTGCATTTCTTATCGTTTGTCTTTTAGGGATTTTAGTGCTTTATTAAGACCACTATATAAGCTCTATACTCGCCTCCATTTGGGGGTAGTCTTTATTTTATGCCATTTTTAGCTTTGTCTTAGGTTTCTTTTTAAGCTTTTTCTCTCTGTTTTTCCTTTGATGTTCTTTGTTGATCAAACTCAGATTTCTTATGGAATGCATCTTTTGCTTATGATTTCTGCTTAGTTGATGGCTTAAGATTATCTTGTGCATGTTGATATTTTTTCTAATGCCTTTAATCCTATTTTTCTGAGTTGATCTTGGTTTTTCAGAAGTTTATGTTCATTCTGTTTTTGACCACCATTGTTTTTCTAGGTTTAAGTTCTTACTGTTCTTGATCATTTCATCTTTGATATCTGATTTTTCCAGCATTTGATCATCATCTTTTGATTTTCGGATTTGTTGTTCTTTATGCTTTTAAGGGTTGACTTTTGATCATGATGTTTTGTTTAGAAGTTATGTTTTCTTGTTTTCTTGATTTCACAACCACCATGTTTCTAAGGGTGGGGTAGGTTAGTGTTGAACCCTTGTTCCTCCTACGTGTCTAAGTTTGATTGTTTATAGATATTTTATGTTTCATTGTTCTTAATGCTTATTTTTTATGATCAATTGAAATCTGAACTTAAGCATTTCAGATCCAAAAAGTGTATGATGAAATGTCTGATCATGGTGATTTCAGATATTTACATACCTAGCCCAAGGAATTGGATTTCTAGGGTGTTTATTGACTTAGGCATATATTTTCTTCATACCTGCTAGGTAGTGTTCCGTTAACGACAGTTAGGTCTGGATACTACCTAACTTGAGATCATCTTTCAAGGAATTGGATTTGGTTGTTTATGAATTTGTCGTCTAGGGACAACTCTTGTTTGAGGTATGTTAGACACCTAGGTAGTTCAAGGAGGAAGAATAGTCAATTACCCTCATCCTTAGGAGCTCTTTACCCCCCCCATTTTCTTCCTTGCTTTTACTTCACTTGCTATTTACCCTTAGTTTTTGTTTATGCATGTTAACCTTCAAGTCCTTTTTATTTTCTGCATGTTTTCTTGTTTAGGACTGTTAGCCACCCTTTTTCTTATTTGACTTGAATTAATAGTTCCATTGTCTAGAGTTGTAAATAACACACCCATTTGGATTGACAACCTATTTATACTACAATGACAATGATAGTGTAATAAGGATTGACATATAAAAAATCTTACTATCAATTTGGCGCCGTTGCTGGTTGGGTGTTTTGTTGTTACATTTTGGATTTTGGATCTATTGAGATGAAGTTCTTTTTCTATTCCCATTCTCACTTTGTTTTCTTTGTTTTTAGGTACTTCAAGCATTAACTCCAGTGTATGAACCTGCAAAGCAGAGGACCAACTAACTTACTTCCATTCGTTGCAGACATTCGTGCTCTTGAAAGGGAACAAAATCGAGCTAGAAGGGCACAAGAATGTTTGGAGCACTTGAGAAGGTTGGCTTTGCAAATGTCGGATATCAACAACAACATTCCTCTTGGTAGTCGTTCTATTGGTGTTGATGATGCACCAAACATACACACTCAATGCCATGGGATTGCTCCACCAGCTGTGAACAACAATATTTTTTTAAATTAAGCGCAACTTAATAGCAATGGTTCAGGCGAACAAGTTTCACGGGATTCCTATGGAGGACCCCCTAGATCATCTTGACAAATTTGACAGACTCTGCAGTCTTACCAAGATCAATAGAGTAAGTGAGGAGGCTTTCAAACTCCGCTTTTTCCCATTCTCTTTGGGTGATAAAGCCCGCCACGGGGAGAAGTATCTTCCTAAAAACACCATCACCTCCTGGAATGACTACAAGAAGGCATTCCTTGCCAAGTTCTTATCTACTTCAAGAACAACCAGATTGCAAAACGACATCACTGGATTTTCACAATGGAATGCTGAAACAATCTCTGAAGCGTGGGAAAGGTTCAAAGGGTACACGTTGCAATCCCTACACAGTGGATGCAACAAGGAATCCTTTCTTAGTACTCTCTATAGAGGAGATTTCCCCAAGGTCAGAATGCTATTTGATACCGCAAGGAATGGAAGATTCCTGAACTAAGTTGTTGATGACGGTTGGGAGTTAGTGGAGAACTTAGCGCAATCCAATGGGAACTACAATGACGACTATGATCGAACTCCACATGGCAGCAATGATTATTATGAAAAAACAAGGAGGGACCTCAAAGCTTTGAATGAAAATTTGGATAAACTACGTTTTTCACAACAGCATCAAGTTCACTTCATAAGTGAAGAAGAGAAAGTTCAACTCCAAAGTGGGATGACTGCTCAACAAGAGGAGATTAACTACATTCAGATTCACAGAAGCTACAACAAAGGGTTCTTCAACTACTACAACAACCCCAACCTGTCCTACCGCATAAACAATATGGGAAATCCTCAAGGTCAAGTCTATACACCTCAACAGCAACAACAAGCTAAACCCTTCATCAACTATGATCAACAACAGAAATAAGATTCTGCACCTATGCAACAAGCTTATAATGGGTTCCCACAACATCAACAAGGAGGAGCACCTTCTGGTTTCACCTCAAACCTCAACCTTCCAACATTGGGGAAATTTTACAACAAATCCTTCAAGGTCAAGCAAATAGTGCAGTGGAAACATCTAAGAAGTTTGGTGAACTCCATCACAAGATGGACTCCTCATTCAACGCCATCTATGCAAAGATTGAAGTTCTGAACTCAAGGGTTACTACTTTGGAACACAAGTATGTTTCCACCTCTGAAACTGCTCCAAACACATATGGACAACTCCCTGGCAAATCAATTCAGAACCCAAAGAAGTATGCACATGTCAATGTTATCTTCTTGGGGAGTACCCATGACTTTTCTTCTAACACTTTTCCTACTCACGTCACTGCGGATAGTGTAGTTCAAGTCTGGGGGGATTTGAGCACAAATGGAGCTAAAAATGCAGATTCTGCAAAAACTAATTCCTTGACATGGATGAAACCACAGTCAGCTACTAGAGCCAAGGCTGTTCTTGGTGAAGAGTTATCTGTTTGAAATGATAAGGAGACACATTTTGTTCCACCACCTCATATTCCAAAGTTGCCATTCCCATCAGGGTTCAAGAAGGAGATAATGGTAAAATATCCCAAAATCTTTGAGAAATCCATGAAGGAGGGGGAATCTCAAGGAGTGTTGGTAACGAATGAAAAATGCAATGCCATAATAGTAGAGAAGCAAGAAGATTCTGCCTCGTTCACACTACCATGTTCACTAGGACTATTGACCTTCAACAAATGCCTATGCGATTTAAGAGCTTCCATCAACTTGATTTTTCTCTCTGTTTCCAAGAAGATGAGGTTCAATGAGTATAAATATTTCAACATATCTCTGATTTTTGCTGACAAATCCATCAGGAACCCTCATGAACTTTTGAAGAATTTTCCCATCAAGATTGGGAATGTAGAGATACCCACCGACTTTGTGATTTTGGATATGGACAAAGAACCAAAAGATCCATTGATCCTGGGAAGGCCATTCTTAGCTACGGTTGGAGATGTGATCAATGTTAAGAAGGGCAACATTAGGTTGAACATAGGGGATGGTCCAAAGATGATCTTCAACATCAAGGACAAAACAAAGAAATCCACTATCCAAGGTCAGTTATTCTCTATCAATGAGATGGATGAAGAAAATAATGAAGATGGGTACTAAAGCAGTGATTCATTGGAGGATAAGTTGGATAACGACTCAAACAAGATGTCAAAGCATACAAAAGAATTTTGGATTGTCAAAGAACCAGGTGCAAGAGTTTCTGCATAGTTAGAGGAAACCAGAAAACTGGGGATAGCAACTAATGAGAGAAAACTGCCCATTACAGATGAAGGAGATTCTGAGCTCGAGCACCAACTTGAGCACATCTCACCTCAGAAGCCCACTCTAGGCATAAACTCTTCTGAAAATAGTTTCCATCTTTAAACCCCAACAGCAGACCTCAAGAGGGGTGATCCAGTGTTTCTGCTCAACCTAATGCTCGAGCACTATCCGGGGGATGTAAACCCAAAACGCCTCAAGAACTTTATAATCAAGGAAACTCTGCCTGGTGGAGCCATCATGCTTGCTATGGAACCTGATAAGGGGTTAAAATTGAACAACCAAGTCAAGCCGAACAATGATGGTAGAATAAGTCCAGGAAAAAAAACCTGGTGAAGGAACCTCAGTTCTCCTTCGAGAATTGTCTCAAGGTTCTTAGAGTTTAACTAGCAAGCCAATCTTAGTGACTTTAAACAAGCTCACTTGGGAGGAAATTCCATGTCTATCTCTGTACATAGAAAAATTTCAATTCGTGTCTAGTTTTCCTTTTAACGAGTTTAAGCTTTGGCTTTGTTTTGGGTGTTTTAGGTACCATTGATCATGTTGTCGACACTTGGTAGGGGAAAAGAGGAAAGCAGAGTCAACTTAAGGAGGTCACAGGCAAGCCCAAGAGTTCTAATTGAGCCCGAAAAACTATTTTGATCAATCCCGAGGAGTTTCTGATCGATCCCGAAACAATTATGATCGAGCCAAGAACAAGGAGGACACATTACCTCGATCTCAACTTCAGCCACCTTTTTCAACTCAACCTGAATACAGTACCACTCCAATCATTTTTCACTGTATATACCATAGCATATTTTCCATTTGTTGTTGTGTTTTGGTCTTAACTTCTCCATCGAATTTTTATTACACAAGGGACTGTGTAATTTAAGTTTGGGGGAAAGGTTATGAGGTACTTATCATGTTTACTTGTTCTCTTATTTCAACTTTGCATCTAAGACATACAAAAACCATAAAAGTTGAATTTTGTTCGTAAATTGATTTAAAAACAGAGTGTTCATGTAGTTGATGTCTGAATTTTCAAACTTGTTCTCCCATTTTCAAACTTCTCTTCCAGGATTTTGAATTACTTGCTTGAGGACAAGCAAGGATTTAGTTTGGGGGAGTTGATGTCTCTGAATTTTAGTGATTTTGAGAAGTCATTTACCATCATTTTAAGGACCTTTAGATGTCAACATGTTGCATTCATAGGACTTTCTTATTAAATTTGCATTTTTAGGTAGTTTTGCATTACCATTCGCATGTATGTGCATTTTAGAGGTACTTCAGATTTTCAAGGAGTTTTATGAACAATATGACAATTTTGGAGAAGGAGAAGGAAAGACAAAGCCAACCCTTTGATCAAGCCAAAACGGACCACATAGAGCCGAGAAAATTCTTAATCTAGCAAAGGGGAACTTCTGGTAGAGCCACAGAAGCGTTCTCGTCAAACCAAAGCATTGTAATCGTGGCCACAGCCACGTTACATCAAGCCATCTTCAACTCGAGCATCCGGCTCGACCTCCAGCTCGATTGTCCGGCCAAGCTCTCCTCGATCAAACCCGTCTCAATTTTTTCCCCTCGGTCACCCGGCTCAATCAACAGCCCAGTTCCACCTCGACCACTACATTGATCCGTCTTGAGCAGGGCTCGATCACATCATCCACCCGCCTACTTGTGTCGATCACGATTCCAAGCCACGATCCCGAGCTGCATCTTCATCAGGCCTGGATCGATCACCACGTCGAGCCAAGCCGTCTTCGCCTCAATCACTCTTGAAGAAAGCCTTGATTCTCGGCTCGACGAAAATGCGACACCAAGTCCCACCTCGATCAAAGTAGTTTTAACTCAATTTCATGTACAAACCATAGTTAAAGATCAAGAGCAATTATTGCATTTCTTATCGTTTTTCATTTAGTGATTTTAGGGCTTTCTTAAGACCACTATATAAGTCCTATACTCGCCTCCATTTGGGGGCATCCTTTATTTTATGCCATTTTTAGCTTTGTCTTAGGTTTCTTTTTAATATTTTTCTATATGTTTTTCCTTTAATGTTATTTGTTGATCAAACTCAGTTTTCTATGGAATGCATCATTTGCTTATATTTGTGCTTAGTTGATGGTTTAAGATTATCTGGTGCATATTGATCTTCTGTCTAATGCCTTTAATCCTGTTTTTCTGAGTTGATCTTTTTTTTCCAGAAGTTTATGTTCATGCTTTTTTTGACCACCATGCTGTTTATGTTCCTCCTAGGTGTCTAAGCTTGATTGTTTATAGATACCTTATCTTTCATTGTTCTTAATGTTTATTTCTTTCTGATCAATTGAAATCCGAACTTAGGAACTTAAGCACCCGAAAAGTGTTTGATGAAAATCTTGATCATGGTGATTCAGAGATTTACATACCTAGCCCAAGGAATTGGATGTCTAGGGTGTTTATTGACTTAGGAAGATTTTTTCTTCATGGGTGCAAGGTAGTGTTCCGTTAACGGCAGTTATGTCTGGATACTACCTAGCTTGAGATCATCTGTCAAGGAATTGGATTTGGTTGGTTATGAATCAGTCATCTATGGATAGCTCTTGTTTGAGATATGGTAGACACTAGTCAATTACCCATATCCTTAGGAACTGTCTTCCTCTTGATTGCTCTTTACCCCCATTTTCTTTTCTGCTTTTAATTCACTTGCTATTTACCCTTAGTTTTTGTTTATGCATGTTAACCTTCAAATCCTGTTTATTTTCTGCATGTTTTCTTGTTTAAGACTGTTAGCTACCCTTTTTTCTTATTTGACTTGGATTAATAGTTTCAATTGCATCTACAGTGGTTAGTAACACACCGATTTGGATTGACAACCTATTTATACTACAATGATAATGATAGTGTAATAGGGATGGACATATAGAAAATCTTACTATCAACGCATTGTTATGGTTTTGTTCTCTCCGACAGCCGCATCCTTCCATGTGTTGAAGCCTTGTCCTTTGGATAGCATGAGATGTTGGTTAGTCTCTCGGTCTTGACCTATATTTTGGATTTTTTTTCTTTTCGGTTTATGCGGTTTTGAAAATGAGGTTTGGTTCATGGTCTCGGATGTGCCTGCTAGACTTTTTGGTTCTCGTGTAGTCTTCTGGGTTCAGTTTCAGGTATAGTTTTAGGGCTAGGATTATTTGTATCGGAGTCCTTGGTTTCGCATTATTGGCCTATATTTGATCTTTGTTTTGGATCAATCCTTTTTATGTGTTGACCTCCTCTCGTGTGCTTTGCTGGTTTCATTTGGCCTTATGATGGAGCTTCTGTGGTGATTGGTAAGGATCCTTCAACATTGATTGTCCAATTTGGCTATGATCTTTGTATTTGGGGTTGATATCATTTGTCCTTACCTTATTATATCCCTTTGTTTTTGCTTTTTAATTTATTGTACGTGTACCATCCTTGTTTCTCGGGTATCGGATTTCGTTTTTTAAAATTTCGAGCTAAAATAGTTAAAATTTGCAGGTTTTGTACGTTTTCTTGTTTTTCGTAAATCTTTGGTTATTGACAAAAAACCCAGCGTATCCGTTGATCTAATAGAATACATAACGAAAGTGGTTGGAAACTTTAGAAAATTTGTTGACTATTCGCATAGTAGATTTCGTTTAAAAGTTTAAAATATGGAAATCATTGTTAAATGACCAGTATAATATATCCAAACTTGTTTACAATTAAAACCTTATGTTATAGATTACACAATCCTCTCTCTTCTCTCATTCATCATCAATGATCAGCTCTCTCTGCCTCTCTCTTTGCTTCAATGTTTATACGCTTAAGATCTATTTTCTAAATTGTAGAGCATGAATATCTCAAAATGTAATCATACAAAAAATCAAACAAAAGTTTACTTAAATATTTTTAAAATAATAAATACATATTAACATTAAATTCATAAAAAATTGAAAATTAAATTCATATTTAATACAATTAAGTTTATAAGAAAATGTAAATCTAACTTTTCCTCTCATCTTCCTTTTTGAAAAATTTAATTTAAACTATTTCTATTAACTACCAACTTTTTCTAAAATTAATGGTTTATGATTTATTTATATTGTTTCAAAAACATATTAGCAATCAAATTCATATTAATTATAAATAAATATTTCAACACTATTTGTTCATCAAACAATTCGTTCTAACGTTTGGATAATGAGTTCCAATGTGTTAAATACCATTACATTTTTGTATATTAGAATGGGAAAAGGAGTCAAATTGTCAATCTCTATCTAAGACAATCAAATTTAATAATTTTAGTCGAACCAAAGATATATCAATGTATTGATATATAGACGAAAATGGATTTTTATATACGATACTAATAAAAAGAAGTAGATCAATTTTATATTGGTTGTTGATGTTGTGTTTCTAAAGGCAATGATAAAAGTTATTACAACTTTTATGAAGCTCCAACAATCACTACAAGAAAAGAAGGGAATTCCTGACAGAAATTCGTGACGAAAANGACGGAAAAAATGACGGAAATAAAAACCGTTGGTAATTCGTGACGGAAAAAAATTCCGTTGGAAATTAGTGACGGAAATATATTCCGTTGAAAATTATGTGACGGATATATTCCATCATGAATATGTTTAAAACCGTCGGAAATTATGACCGATATAATCTATCCGTTATAC
>OVBE01001802.1:0-34236 GCA_900406425.1 Iberis pinnata | reverse complement strand
GATCACGTAGGGAAAACCCAACTATCAATTTGACATACACAAAAATTCCTACTATCACCCATCCTTATGATTGTCCTCATTTAGTTCCTTGACAGAGAATAGCTTACCTTGAATGGTGATCTTCTTAGTTTTGCTACTAATGTTGAAAATCATCTTTGGACCTCTTCCCATGTTCATCTTGATGTGACCTTTCTTGACGATGATATTAGCTCCAAATGTGGCTTAGAATGGTCTTCCATAGATTAATGGGTCCTTTGGTTCTTTGTCCATCTCCAACACAACAAAGTCCATGGGTATTTTCACGTCCTTGATCTTAATTGGTAGGTTTTCCAGGTTGCCGATAGGATACCTAATTGATTTGTCTGCCAACAAAAGAGTTATGTTTGAAGCTTTGAACTTATTTAATCCCAACTTCTTGGTAGTGGATAAAGGCATTAAGTTGATAGATGCTCCTAAATCACAGAGGTATTCGTCAAAGTCAGGGGTCCTAGGGAGCAAGGCAAGGTGAATGAACTAGGATTCTCTTGTTTCTCTATTATCAAAGCATTGCACTCGACAATTGGTTCCTGCACTTCCTGAGCTATCTCTTCCTTCTGATGTTTCTCAAATATATCTAGGTATTTCGCGATGATCTCTTTCTTGAAACGTGATGGGAATGGCAATCATGGAACATAGGGAGGTGGATCACAAGGGGTTGCAATATCCTTTGAAATAGGTAACTTATCAACAGGCTTGTCAACAGGAACAAATTCTTCATGATCCAGAGGTGCAACTATGTTTGAACTCAAATCCCCCCAAGTTGAATCACACTGTCCCCAGTGCAAATAGTGATGGAAATTGGAGGAGGAATGTCAGTGGAATCCCCGAGATAGATTGCATTGACATGAGCATATTCCTTTGGGTTTTTCATAGACTTTCGCGGAAGTTGACCGCTTGTAGAAGCATAAGTGGATGTTGTCTTGTCTTCGAGGGTAATGTCCCTGGAGTTAAGAGTTTCAAGCTTCGCATAGATAGCATTGAATGAAGTGTCCATCTTTTGTTGAATTTCACCAAATTTCTTTGATTTCTCCATTGCACTATTAGCTTGACCTTAAACAAGTTGTTGTAACATAGCTTCAATGTTGAAAGGTTGAGCTTGAGGTTGGGTAGATGTGAAACCAGGAGGTGCACTAGCACTTTGCTGTTGTGGTTGCTGAAAACCATTTTGCTATTGTTGCTTTGGGAAGAAACCTATGTTCTGATTGTAGTTGATGAATGGTTGAGCGTTCTTCTATTGTTGCGGTGGATACACTTGGTCTTGTGGGTTAGCGGCGTTGTTGCTTCTGTAAGAAAGACCAGGGTTATTGGAGTAGTTTATGGACCCTTTGTTAAAACCACCGTTTTCTGCACATAGCACATTTCCTCTTGCTGGTTAACATCCCCAGCTTGAATATGAAGTTGTTGTTCATCAGTGATGAAGTGTACTTGATGTTGTTGCCGCAGGAGTATCCTGTCTAACTTCTCATTCAGAGCCTTTATTTCCTTCTTTGTGCCATCTTCAGATGCATAACCACCTCGAGGGTTTCGGGAATAGTCTTCATGTATATCTCATCAGACTGGGCAAGTTTTTCCAGGAGCTCCCATCCTTCATAAACACTCTTGTTGAAGAATTTCTTGTTGCTTGCATTGTCAAGCGACATCCTGATCTTTGGTAGAGAACCACGATATAGGGTGCTGAGGAGTGACGCTTTGCTGAAACCATGATGGGGGCATTGCATAGTATAGTTCTTGAAGTGTTCCCATGCTTCAGTGAAGGTTTCAGAGTTCCGCTGTGCGAAACCGGAGATCTCGTTCCTCAGTCGTGTTGTTCTAGAGGTGGAGAAGAACTTTTCAAGGAAAGCCTTCTTGCAAGCATCCCAGGTGGTAATGGAGTTCCTGGGAAGCGACTTCTCCCATTGATGTGCCTTCTCCCCCAAAGAGAATGTAAAGAGGCATAGCTTAAAAGCATCCTCACTCACCCCATTTATCTTCGTGAGGTTGTAGAAGCGATCAAACTCGTCGAGGTGATCGAGTGGATCCTCCATAGGCAGACCATGGAACTTGTTCCACTGCACCATTATGATGAGATTGTGCTTGATCTCGAAGTTGTTGTTTTGAACCGTATGTGGGTTGATTCCATGTTGGATGGTGTGAGTGTTGGGGTTGTGACCAGCACCTATAGTGTGCTAGTTATCTCGTTAAACGTTGTCTGCGATTTGTAAGTCCAACCTTCTTAAGTGTTCCTCACGTTCTTGTTCACGTCTTGCCCGAGAGTATTCCCGTTCGAGAGCTCTAAATATCTTCAACGGTGGAGATTAATTATGTTTGTCCTCTGCTTCTCTGGTTCATACACTGCTATGCAAGTATCTGAAAAGAAAGCAAACAAAGGTAAACAAGTGAGTATGGTAGTAAAAAGAAACTTGATCTCAAAAGATCTAAAATCCAGAATGTAGGAAAAAGACTCCCAACTGGCAACGACACCAAATTTATAATAAGATTTTTCGGTGGTGTTCAGAAGATAAATTCCCCATCATACACATGCGTTGTAGTATATATGAG
The DNA here is from genome assembly GCA_900406425.1 of Iberis pinnata. Classification (NCBI taxonomy): domain Eukaryota; kingdom Viridiplantae; phylum Streptophyta; class Magnoliopsida; order Brassicales; family Brassicaceae; genus Iberis; species Iberis pinnata. Next base: position 31,659 of record OVBE01001802.1, on the reverse strand, counting down.
GTGTCAATCCAAATGTGTGTGATGCTAACAATCAAGATTGCAATGGTTTTATTGAGTCAAGCTAAACAATAAAATGGTGTTTCTAACAGATCCTAAGTGGATAGAAAATGCATAAAACTAAAAAGAGTAACAAAGCAAACATGCATAGGAAGCTAAAAAGGCTGAAAGTCTGAATAAGTGAAAACAGAGAAAAGCAAAAAGGGTAAGGATGCAATCAAATGGGAAACAATTCTTGAGGACAAGGGTAATTGACTAGAGATCTATCCTGAACTACCTAAGCACCTAACATACCTCAAACAATGAGCTAACCCCTAGACAGCAGATTCATATGCAACCAAGTCCAATCTCTTGATAAATGGAATCATCCTAAGCAATCACCAGACTAACTCTCGTTAACGGTACACTACCTAGCAGGCATGAAGAATCAATCTACTAAAGCTAATAAGCACCCTAAACATCTATCTCTTTAGGCTGAGATGAATATCCTAAGCATCTAGTTCATCAGGCTAGGATGTGCAAATCTCTGAAATCACCATCATTAGGCATTCCATTGAACACTTTTTGGGTGCTGGAATGCCTAAGATCGGATCTCAACTGGTTCGGTTGAAATGAGCATTAAGCACAATGAAACAGAAGGGATCTATATGCAAACATGCTTAGGTGCTTAGGTGAAATCAGAACATCAATACTAGTCTACCCCATCCTCAGGAACCTAACATGACTACTCACTAAACATGGGTATGAAACCAGAAAAACCTAAAATCATAACTTCAAAACCAAACATCATGATCAAAAGTCAAACTATGAAGAACAGCAAGAACAGCAACCCATAAAATAAGAACATCAATGTAACAGTAACAAACAGAGGAACATGATCAAAGCTAAAATAGAATATTAAAAGCTTATAAACTTTGATCAATATGCACCAGATAGAACACAACCATAATCTATGCATGACAGTAAACGAACACTAAGAACATCAAAGGGAAAATAGAGAGAAAAGAAACCTAAACAAAAACCTAAAAATGGTAACAAAAACTGACTCTAAAAAAAGAGGCGTTTTAGGGCTTGTATAGTGTTTAGGAAAAGCCCTAAAATGCATAAAAGACAAAATAAAATCATTCGATTAGGTCTTGGGTCAGGTCCATTCTGGATTCGAGTTGGTCAGGTCGGAGCATGTTTGGTTCAAGCTGAGAAGTGCATGAGATCGAGCCGCGTAAAAATTATACCAAGACTAGATTTAGCTCGATCGCCGGATCGAGCCGTGAACAAGTGTTGCAGTCGAGGAAAGAAGGAGATGGCCGAGGTGAAGAGATGAGATGGCTCAATCACCGAATCAAGCCAAAGGTCGAGGTGTGGCCTAAGTGGGCTTGATCTATGATCGAGCCAAATGTGCAGGCGGAGATACGCGTGGCTCGATCCATGATCAAGCCGAGAGATGTTGGATCGAGCCGATAGATGTCGGGTGGATGGAGCCGGACTTGGAGAGTTGGCCGAGAGAGATTGATCCAGAATGTTGTGTGGATTCATGAGTCTGAATTTTTATGGTTTTTAGAAGTCATTTAGCATCAATTTTAAGGTTTTTAGGTGTGCATATATCACATTTATAGTTGTTTTCAGTACGTTTGTGATTTTTAGGGACTTTTGCATTAGTATTTGCATATACACGCATTTTGGAGATTTTTCAGGACTTTCAAGAGTTTTCAGGATGATTTTGTGAGAATTCATAAAAGGAGCAGAAAATATGGAATGGACCAGCAACTATATGGATCGATATCAATCTCAACCTAGATCGATTCCACTTCAACCTCCGGATCGATCCCACTTCAATTTTCGGATCGATCCCACTAAAATTGGATCGTTCCCACATTGATCACTGGATCGATCCCACCTGAACACTTGATCGATCCCACTTCAACCTCTGGATCCATCCCACTCCAACCTTGGACCGATCCCGGTCTCAAGCCAACATCAACCTTGGATCTATCCCACCCTCAATCATGATCGATCTCAACCTCACCTCCGGATGGATCTCAACCTCAACATAGACCGATCATGCATCAGCTCAAACTCCGACCCGACCATCTCAAATCCGTATTGGACCTGACCCAAGATCCAATCCAACGATTAGTTTTTGTCTTTAGTGATATTTAGGACTTTTCTCTGAACACTATATAAGCTCTAAAACGCCTATTTTTAACAAGTCTTGTTTTTGTTTCCTTTTCAAGTTTTTGTCTTTTGTTTTTGTTTCATTTGTTGTTCTTGGTGTTCTTGGTGTAAAAACCCAGAATATTTTAAGTTTTATGCTAAGTTTTAGATTGTTGCTTATTTGGTGCATGTTGATCTTTCATTTTTGCATTTAATCTTCGGTTTTAAGCATTGATCATTTTCTGGGTTTGTTACTGTTCTATTGATGTTCTTACTTTCTAGGATTGATATCTTCTTGTTCTTGTTGTTCTCCAATAGTTTAGCCTTTGATCATCATGTATAGCTTTGAAGTTATCATTTATGTTTTTCCTGTTTTCATATCCATAAGTAGTGAGTAGTTTCCTGAAGTTTATGAGGATGGGGTAGACTAGGGTTGATGTCCTGATCTCACCTAAGCACCTAAGCTTTTCTTAATATACATTCCTTCTGTTTCATTATGCTTACTGTTGGTTTCTTTCAGGCCAATCAAAATCTGATTTTGGGCATTCCAGCGCCCGAAAAGTGTTCAATGGAATACTTGATCATGGTGATTGAAGAGATTAGCTCATTCTTACGCAACACCTTAGATGCTTAGGATATGTATCTCAGCCTAAGGGGTTGGATGACTAGGGGGCTTTTTGGCTTTAGTAGGTTGGTTCTTCATGCCTTTTAGGTAGTGTACCGTTAACGGGAGTTAGGTCTAGTGATTGCTTAGGTTGATTCTATTTATTAAGGGATTGGACTTGGTTGCATATGAATGTACTGTCTAGGGATAGCTCATTTTTGTTTGAGGTATGTTAGGTGTTTAGGTATATTGGAATGGATCCCTGGTTGATTACCATTTATCCTCAGGAACTGCTTTACACTTGATTGCATTTCTACATTCTCTGCTCTTTCCTCTGTTTTTACCTTTCAGCATTTTTAGGTTCTTATACATTTTGTTCTGTCTATGCTTTTTAGTTCCAACATGTTTCACCTCACTGAGGACCTGTTAGTAAACCACCCCTTTTTCATATTAGCTTGACCTAGAAGCATCCATTGCAATTTTGATTGTTAATATCTCACCCTTTTGGATTGACACCTCATTTATACTACAATGATGGGGAATTGATCTCTCCGGACCTAAAAAATCCTACTATCCATTTGGCGCTATTGCCGATTGGGTGTTGTTTACTACATTATGGATTTTGGATCTTTTGAGATCAAGCTACTTTTACAAATTTACTTACCTATTTACCTTTGTTTGCTTTCTTTTCATGTACCTGCTTAGCAGTGTATGAACCTGAGAAGCAGAGGACCAACAGACTTGATTCCTCTCGTTGAAGATATCAGAGCTCTTGAACAGGAATACTCTCGGGCAAGACGTGAACACAAAAGTGTGGAAAACTTAAGACCGTTGGACTTACAAACGGCAGACAACGCTGAAAGAGATAACCAGCACACTGTAGGTGCTGGTGACAACCCTAATACTCACACCATCCGACCTGGAATCAATCCACCCACAGTTCAACACAACAACTTCGAGATCAAGCATAGTCTGATCGCAATGGTGCAGGGGAACAAGTTCCACGGTCTATCTATGGAGGATCCACTCGATCATCTCGATGAGTTTGATCGCTTCTGCAGCCTCACAAAGATAAATGGTGTGAGTGAGGATGCTTTCAAACTTTTCCTTTTACCTTTCTCTTTGTGGGAGAAGGCAGATCAATGGGAGAAGTCACTTCCCAAGAACTCCATCACCACCTAGGATGCCTGCAAGAAGGCATTCCTTGCAAAGTTCTTCTCAACTTCTCAAACAGCCAGACTAAGGAATGATATCTCAAGTTTCGCGCAAAGGAATGTTGAAACCTTCTCTGAAGCATGGGACCACTTCAAGAACTATACAATGCAATGTCCCCATCACGGATTCAGGAAAGCGTCACTACTCAGCACCCTCTATCAAGGTGCTTTTCCCAAGATTAAAATGTTGCTAGATACAACAAGCAAGGGGAACTTCCTCAACAAAAGTGTGGATGAAGGATGGGAGTTATTAGAGAACTTTTCCCAGTCTGACGGGATTTACAATGAGGACTATGACAGAACACCTCATGGTTGTTCTGCTTCTGATGATAGCACAAAAAAGGAGATCAAGGCACTGAATGAGAAGTTGGACATGTTACTCCTGGGTCAACAACATCAAGTCCACTTCATCTCTAATGAAGAACAACTTCATATTCAATCTGGGGAGGCTAACCAGCAAGAGTAAATGTGCTATGTGCAGAACCAAGGTGGTTAAAACAAATGATACTTCAATAACTCCAACAACCCTGGTCTTTCTTACAGAAGCAACAACGTTGCTAACCCAAAATACCAAGTGTACCCACCACAATAACAGAAGAACTCTCAACCTTTCATAACCTATAACCAGAACAAAAGTTACTTCCCAAAGAAGCAACAACAAAATGGTTTTCAACAACCACAACAACAACCTACTGGTGCACCTCCTGGTTTCTCATCTAACCAACCTTCAACTTAACCTTTCAACATTAAAGCTATGTTACAAAAACTTCTTCAAGGTAAAGCCACTTATGCAATGGAGACATCGAAGAAATTTGGTGAAATCCAACACAAGATGGACACTTCATTTGGTGCCATCTATACGAACCTTGACACTCTCAACTCTAGCGTCACTGCTCTCGAAGGCAAGACCGCATCCACATATTATTTTACAAATGGTCAACTTCCGGGAAAGTCTGTGCAGAACCCAAAGGAATACGCTAATGTCAATGCCATCTACCTTGAAGACAGAGTGATTCAAGTTGGGTGGATTTGAGTTCAAACGTAGCTGCACCTCTGGAGTATGAAGAATATGTTCCTGTTAGCACACCTGTTGATAAGTTACCTACTTCAAAGGAGATCGCAACACCTTATGATCGACCACCCTATGTCCCAAGACTACCATTTCCATCACGTTTCAAGAAAGAGATCATGGCAAAATACCCAAATTTTTTTGAGAAACCTATGAAGGAAGAGATAGCTTAGGAAGTGATGGAACCATCTAACGAGTGCAACGCCTTGATAACAACGGAGAAAGACGATCCTGGTTCATTCACCTTGCCTTGCTCACTAGGATACCTGACCTTTGACGAATGCCTTTGTGATTTGGGAGCATCTATCAACTTAATGCCTCTGTCCACTGCCAAGAAGCTGCAATTCGACAAGTTCAAAGCTTCCAACATAACTTTGTTGATGGCAGACAGATCAATTAGGCATCCTGTTGGGATCTTGGAAGGCTTACCTATCAAGATCAAATATGCAATAATACTCACAGACTTTGTGGTATTGGAGATGAATGAAGAGCCTAAGGATTTACTGATCTTTGAAAGACCATTCTTAGCCACAGTTGGAGCTGTAATCAACGTAAAGAAAATTCACATAAAGCTGAACGTAGGAAGAGGTCCAAAAATGATTTTCAACATCAGGAGAAAAACTAAGAAGCTCACTGTCCAAGGTCAGCTATTCTCTGTGAAGAAACTGAATGAAGACAATCCAAAGAATGGGTACTCAAGCAGTGAACCAGTTGAAGATGAATTCGGAAAAGAACCATCAGAATCTGGAATGCACCATGAAGTTTTCAAGCTTATTATGGAACAAGATTAATGATTTTCAGTGGAGTCAAACGATATCAGGACATTGGTAATGTCAAGAGCTTACGACAATCTGAAGGATCCAAGAAAAGGAAGTCTTGAGTTCAAACCCCAACCTGAACGTGTAACACCTCAGAAACCATCATCGGACACTCCAATTTCTGAAAAATATTTGGAACCTCATACCTGAACCTTAGAAATCAAGAATGGAGACCAAGTGTTTTTACTCAACAAAGGGTTCATGTACTATCTAGGAAATGTGGATCCACTATGTTCCAAGAGCTTCATGATCAAAGAGATACTATATGGTGAAGACATCATACTTGCTGTGGAAGTTGATGAAAAACCAAAGCTGAACTACAAGGTTGATCAGAACATGACAAAAGAGCTTTCTCAGAAAAAAACCTTGGTTCTCCTTGGAGAGCCGTCTCAGGGTCATCAATCTTAAAAACAGGAAGTCAAGCTCAATGACTTAAAACAAGCTCACTTGGGAGTAAGTCCCATGTCTATCTCTGTATATATTTAACTTTCAATGATTTTCAATTCCAGTACTTGATTTAATGCATTTTAGTTTTCAATTGGTCTTGGTGTTTTAAGTACTTATGGGATAAGTTTCGGGAATCTTCCAAAGAGAAGAAAAATGGTATATGGACCAAATGCTCGATGCATTTTCATTCAGATCGGTCCATCTTCAATACGAAATCCAGCCATGTTTCGGGTCATGATCGATCCACCTTCATTCGCCGATCGATCCATTGCTTTACCCAAGATTGGATCGATCCACATCTTCACGCCGAGATCAATCCACATGCTCGGACCGTAACCAAGCCGTTCTTTGTAGTTTTTATCGAGCCAAGGGGTCGATACAACCATTTGGAGCATTGGTGAAATCGAGCCAAGCTTCACACAAGCTTCACACACTTGCCCACTAACCTTTCTTTACCTCATGGACAAAAGATCACCTCCACTCCATCACTTCTCTTACACATCCACTACTCAAGGCAATGTCTACTTGATAGGTCTAGAATTTAATCCTAGTCTATTACTGCAAAGAACAGTGCAATGTAGCAAAGATAGGATATCGAATCCACAAAGACCAAAATAGTACACGATTAAGTTTCAATTCCAATCTGGCTAAAACAAGAATAACAAGATTGATGGTTATCAAAACAGTAAATTAAAACGGTTTAGAAATTATAAAATAAAAGTGTCAGGCATCAGGGAAACCACAGGTAATCAGGATTGAAAGTTATTTTATCATGCAGGGATTTTCTTTGAAAATAATTCTCAACATGAAAGACAGAAATGGTTCAATCTCCTCCGGAGTATTAAACCTATGCTCAAATTATCAGAGAAAAACTCCTGCCGTCTTTTAAATAACAGAACATGCATTACAGCTTAGATTAAATTCTTCTTAAATAGTTAAGACAATACTCTCGCAAGCAAAATCACTTATTCATCTAGACTAGATCCAACTTATAAACCAAATCCCTTTGTGTTTATCAGTCTAATATCAATGAACTAGTTAGCTACTCTAATTCATGCATTAATAATAAGTCTAGACTAAGAACCTAACAATTATTATCCCCTTATGGAAAATCTATCAATCAAACCATGATTTCCTTGGGAAACCCTAAAACCTAACTAGTGAACTACTCAGACATTGCAAAGGATGAACAACACAATATCAAAGAAGAACACACAATTAAAATAGATATAGATATATAAAAGGGTTCATAAATCTTCTCCAAATACATGTTGAATCTCCTCTCCTTCAGTAAGTCTCTCAGTAATAAAATAAAGCTTAAGTTCTAAAGGCCTAAAACACATTGTATTTATAAGCAAAAAAGGTAAAATAATAAATTATGGAAAACTTGATAGGCATGAGGACTTGATTTGCAAAATTTTGAAAACTTCTTCTTTTCTTGGGCGTTGTGCTTGATCGAGCAAGTGTTTGCTCGATCGCGCAACTCACAAAATTGCTCGAGACTTCGTCTTTTCCCGATCGATCGTGCAACTCATTAACCATCTTCTCGATCGATCCTTGTTGTGCTCGATCGAGCACTTCTTATGGCACTTCAGAAATCTTTTCAAAACTTCTGAAATGCATCATTTTTCTCCGAATCGACCCGGACACCTAGAATATTGAAATTCTACCAAATATGCAATGAAAACACTCGGAATAATGCAGAATAGAAAAAATAAATGTCCACTATTATGCATTAAAACTGAGTAATATCAACACCCCCAGACTTAGATCTTTTCTTGTCCTCAAGTAAAGCAAGAACCAATCTGGAAAAGAGGTTTGAAAAGGACCACATAGAAACTCAAAAAATCTCAAAAACCATAAGTACAATTTCAAATCCAAAAGACACCAATCTCAAACAACTACTTTGACTTAATTGTTTACCACCAGTAAACCAACAACCTGTTTCTTACTCTAAATCCCAAATCAATCAACTACCAAATCATATCAACCAGCTCTTTAATATTCAATTAAGTTCAGTTTGATGCATTCTCACCTATGGTGTATATCAATCAAATTACTCAAGTACCTCTTTTATCAAAATGTCCATACCAAACAGAGCATCAACCAACTTCCGGTCCTGATCCTTTTTTCCCCTTTCTCACTTCTTTTTCTAAATATTCCCCCTTTTCTGCGTTTTTCTTTTATTTTTTATTTTTTTCATGTTTGCACATTTCTGCGTTTTCATGATTCTAACTGCTTTTCAGCAGCCTGACAATAACTACAGACTTCTAGGTCACGCTTTCAACAATTTTTCTATCGGTTTTTTTATCTTTTTCTGAAGGGAGAGAGAGAAAGGACCCGGACCGTGCTGAAAAAACTTGTCGGTTTTACAGAACACTGAAGAGGAAGGTACCTAATTATCAAAGTACATCAACACCATAAGCAAGAATAATTCAGATTTCAAATTAAGTCCCGCCATGGCAGAGCTAGCATCAATTTATAAATAACTCAAAAGACTAGAACTTTCAGAAGCAAATCAATCAGTAATGCGGTTCCAATCCTATCTCAGAAATTAATCTAAGTCAGCAGTCTAGAGAAAGTGAAAACCATACCCACACTTGGCTATTTTGATCATGGTTCCTTCGACTCAATAGACTCAGCTAGATTTAAATTAAAAAATTGAAAATTTCACCAAAAAGACAAAATATCAAAACGTAGTTAGTAATCATTACACTCTCCCCCAGACGTACTTCACACCGTCCCGGTGTGAAAATAAATCCAAAAGAAGGTATAGAAACAACTAGAATCAATAGAAAAATTTGTAATGGTGAAAATAGATAATATTATACTATATATGAGTTCAAGGGAAAAAGGTATACTAAAAGTGAAGTGCTCCCAAATCTGTTATGAACTCCAATGATTCATTCTCTATGCCTGCAGAAAGAACAAACACTCAAGAGAAGTGTAAGTAATGGTTGTACAATGATTTGAGCAATGATAGTTTGTAAAAACTAACAAGAATCAACTGTAAGAGAAACCATTAAGGCACTATGATAGAGCGATACTAATAAAAAATCAGCAAGAATCATATAATAGAAGCATAATTCAGAACAGTTAACAACAATTAATCCAGTATCACAATCTAAAATCAACCCAAGTCAAAGCACAAGAATGATGGTGAATGGTGAGAAATGATCTAAGCAATACTAATCAGAATTAGCAAGAATCAAGAGAGAACCCATTTTATCAACCAATAATTCAAGTGAGAAAGATGAGTAAATATAATAGAAGAAATAACTTGGAGATACTTTAAACTCAAAAACTAAACATAAGTAGATTGTGATTGACTCAAACTAGAAAAACAAATAAATAGACTCTAAATACATTGTGGGCTGCATCCCACTTAGCGCTGTGTTTAACGTCACTTAGCTTGACGGTGCTTACCTCGATCAACATCCAGCGATGTTCCATAACAAGCTCCAAATCCAGACATCTTCAGCTTCAGAACCTTACCCATTATACCTTTTCTAGCATCAACCCCTTTCTCTTTGAACTCTAGGGTTAGTAAGACTATAAACTTCGAAAAACGCTTTGAGAACCCTTTGCTTTTAACCTTATACTCAATGGTATCTCCAAATATTGCTTGAGGGATCAAAGTTACTTGAGACTCTTCCTTCACCATCTTTGGTTTCACTTTCACTTTTTCCTTAACCTTTGGATTGCTATTCCTTGTTGAAATGGGAGATTCTTTGTGTAGAACTTCAGCAACTACACACTTAGGATCTAGTTCAATATGAAATCCATTCTGCATCTCTTCATCTTTAACAACAGTTATCCTAAAGATCCCTTTTGAAGGAATCGCTGGATAGAAAACATGTTTCTTGATATTTTTTCAGAGATATTCGCTGATTGGGTAAATCAACAACAGCTCCTACGGTTGCAAGGAAGGGTCTTCCAAGAATCAAGGGTTCATGTGAATGCTCATTCGTTGCCAAGATTTGGAAATCAACCGGGACGTGGCAATCTCCCACTCGTACCAATAAGTCTAGGATAAAACCACTAGAAGAGACAGTATAATCTTGAGCAAATGTGAAAGTCATATGAGAAGGTTGGATACCTGATAACCCCAACTGTTTTGCAACAGTCATGGACATGACGCTCACATTATCTCCAGTATCACAAAGAGAATCGATAAATTCCACTCCATTGATCGAAAAAGGAATTAGGAATTTCCCTGGGTCTTGTATCTTATGAAGCTTCCTAAGTGGATTAGTTGGCTTTCCAATAATCTCATCAACTTTAAAATTTGATATAGGCTTATTAGAAGGCACCGGATAAGGGATTATGGGCTTATAGGAAATTTCAGCAGCTTTCGGGTCCAAGAGATTTTGCTCGATCGGGAAAGTGTTGCTCGATCGAGCAGAACAGTTTGTATCGATTCCGACGCAATTTCTCAATCGGGCACAAGGTATACCCGATCGATCAAATGTCCCTGGAAGTTTTTAACATTTTTGCTCGATCGGGCTAATGATGCTCAATCGATCTGTTCCTCCGGAAATGGTTTGCTCGATCGGGCAAAGGTTGCTCGATCGAGCAAAACACTCTGCATCAATTTCCAAACTTTAAAAATCTGCATCTTCTCCAAAATTCTCAGCTTCTTCCTCTGAATTACTCACCAAAGTCTTGCAATACCCTTTTGGATTCTCTTCAACTCTCACAGGAAAGACACCAACTTGTCTTTTCACAGCTTCAGAAGTTTGAGGAACCTGCACATCCAATTGCTTCACATGAGTTGATAATTCATCAAACTTTTGATTTAGCTCCTTCACTTCTCCTTGGATCAATGTTTGGAACTGTTGTTATCCTTCTAGAAGCTTAAACATCATATCAACTAAATTACTTGGTTGAGGTTGGGTTTGTTGAAATACAGGCTGCGAGGTTTGTGGAAAATGGCATGAATTAGAATTCACTACAAAGGATTTCTGCTGCTGTGGGTAGTGTTGATCTTGGGGGTTCTTAACATTGGTGCTTCTCCAAGAAAAGTTGGGATGATTCTTGTTAAAACCTTGATTGAAACCTTGATTGTACACCCTTTGACCTTGAGCATTGATGTAACTCACTTCCTTCTCAACTTCATCAGTGTTCAGTTCTTGAACCGCAAAGCAATTAACTTCAGAATCATCCACAGCACTAACTTATTTCTGAGTTTGACCTTTTAAAAGCTGATCGATTAGTCATTTCTTCTCTGAGAATTCCCCTTTCAGCTCTAAGATCTCTGAGTTAGCAGCTTACCGAAACCTTTGTTCAGCGATCAAACTTAGGGCAATGATTGCTATTACTAGCCGCTAGATTCTCTATCAAACGATAGGCATCAGGTACGGGTTTCTGCATGAAATATCCATTGCTTGCTGTATCTAAGGACAGTTGATACTTCTGTTTAATCCCTCTATAAAAGGTATTGAGGAGATTTACATCTGAGAAATCGTGATGTGGACAATCACGAAGCAGCTCTTTAATCATAGATTCATACATGAGTTTGATCAAAGGTAGAGATCTTGTTCCTTAAGGCATTAATCCTAGTAGTAGTGAAGAATTGACTAATAAACTTGGCGTTGCAGTCATCCCAGGTGACTATAGATCCTGCAGGTAAAGACTTCAAGTAGCGAAGTGCTTTGTCAGCTGAAGAATGAATGAACAAACTGCAGTGCATGAAATCGCTGGTTACTCCATTGAGTTTGATAGTGCTGCAGATGTCCTCAAAGACCTCAATATGATTCATTTGGTGCTCGTGAAGTAAACCACTGAATTGGTTGCTACAAATCATTTGAATAAGTGAAATAGGGAATTGGTATTCCCTTCACTGAGGTTGAGGGGGATGGATGTGCTTCTTATTAGCATAGTGAGCTTGAGGATTGTTGTACGAACCAACTAGAGGATGGTTCTGAGTATTGAGCTGAGCATTGAGCTGATTACCTCTCTCCAGATCTAAATACAAGATAAAGTTCCTTGCATCTACGTTCTGAGCATTTGGATTCCATGGAGGAGCTTGGTTGTTGTTAGCTCCTTGTTGGCCTTGTGGCACTGGATTGCCGTTACCACCACCTTGTCCTTGGTTAATGAGTTGATTGAGTCCAAGAACTGGTGGATCGTTTTGACCTTGGGGTCCGTCCGGAATGACTAGATTAATGTTCCCAGCCATTTGACTAGACGAGCTTTCGTTTTTCTTGATCTTCCGGTTTGAACATTCTATTCTTGCAAGTTCCGAATTACTGAGGTTTAGCAACTCAGAGGATTTGTCAGATCTTCTAATCATACATTAATAAAACAAAAACAAGCAAAAAGGAATGAGATGAGTATTGAAAATAAAAACTTTAGACGAGAATATAATAAAAAAACTTAAAAAGGCACTATTGGTCCCCAGCAACGTCACCAAAATTTTGATAGGTCAAGAATTTAATCCTAGTGTATTACTGTAGAGAAAAATTCAATGTAGCAAATATAGGGTATCGAATCCACATAGACCAAAATAGTACACGATTCAGTTTCAATTCAAATCTGGTTGAAACAAGAATAATAAGATTGATGGTTATCAAAACAGTAAATTAAAACGGTTTAAAACTTATAAAATAAAAGTGTCAGGCATCAGGGAAACCACATGTAATCAGGATTGAAAGTCAATTTATCATGCTGGGATTTTCTTTGAAAATAGTTCTCAGCATGAAAGACAGAAATTGTTTAATCTCCTCCCGAAGTATTAAAACCTATGCTCAAATTATCAGAGACAAACTCCCGCCGTCTTTTAAATAACAGAACATGCATTACAAATTAGATTCAATTGTTCATAAGTAATTAAGACAATACTCCCGCAAGTAAAATCATTTATTCATCTAGACTAGATCCAACTTCTAAACCAAATCTCTTTGTGTTTATCAGTCTAATATCAATGAACTAGTTAGCTACTCTAATTCATGCATTAATATTATGTCTAGACTAAGAACCTAAAAATTATTATCCCCTTATGGAAAATCTAACAATCAAACCCTGATTTTCCTGGGAAACACTAAAACCGAACTAGTGAACTACTAAGACATTTTAAAAGATGAACAACACAATATCAAAGAAGAACACATAATTAAAAAAAATAAATATATATATATATAAGGGTTCAGAAATCTTCTCCAAATACAAGTTGAATCTCCTCTCCCTCAGTAATTCTCTCAAAAATAAAATAAAGCTTAAGTTCTAAAGGCCTAAAAAACATTGTATTTATAGGCTTAAAAAGGTAAAATAATAAAATATGGAAAACTTGATAGGCTTGAGGACTTGATGTGAAATTTTTTGAAAACTTCTTCTTTTCTCGAGGGTTGTGCTCGATTGAGCAAGTGTTTGCTCGATCGAGCAACTCACAAAATTTCTCGAGACTTCGTCTTTGCCCGATCGATCTTCATCTCCGAATTTTTCCAGGAGCATTTGCTTGATCGAGCAATTCATTAACCATTTGTCGATCGATCCTTGTTGTGCTCGATCGAGCATTTCTTCTAACACTTCTAAAATGTATCGTTTTGCTCTGAATCCACTCGAACACCTAGAATATTGAAATTCTACAAAATATGCAATGAAAACACCCGAAATAATGCAGAATAGGAAACATAAATACCCACTATTATGCATTAAAACCGAGTAATATCACTACTCAAGCTTTCCAAGATTCCCTTACACACACACCCCCCCAATGTCCCCTCTTTAATCCTCCTCCACATACACCATCTTTGATCCTTATCCACATATTTTCTCATCACCACTCTTCAACCACCAAGCAACAACAATCAATCCAAAGAGTCTATTTAAGAGAGTCTCTCACCCCTTTCTTTCTTCACATTCAAATTTGCTCTTACTTAAGAAATCTCTCTCAACGCTTACCAATTCTAGAGCATTTCGATCAGCGTTCATAGGATCACAAGCTTCTTCATAAATTTTTGCCAAGATTCAATCATCATCAACTCGGTTTCACCTCTAAATTTCTCTGAATATTTTTTCGGTTTTACAGGTTTACTTAAATGTTTAATCAGGGCTGAATTTCTCGGAAATCTATTTTATCACATTTTTCATTTGAAAATCGGTTGGGACTTCTGAGCATGCATGATGAACTCGCTTTTCTTAGAAAGGATTGAATTTGTTTTTTGCTTGAAAATATGCTAGTTCCATCATCACATTAACTCTTCATTAGTTGCAATCGGGACTTGGTGTTTGTTAAACATATTGGAAAAGTTGTTGACCTTTCTGAAATTTTGCCACTTACCGTTTTCAGGAATACAATTTCGCACGGTGGTATACCCAGCAGTTCACATGAACAATCGGTTGAATAAATCTATTGGAGACTGATGTAGTTGGACTTCACAGGATCAAGGTTTCCTGATACGGAGACTCTGATAACTCTTGGTATTTTGGAAGAAGTCCAAGACATGCTGGGAATGATGATGATAACAACCGTGGTCACCCATAATCATTAGGCATACCAGGAGCAAACTTGCATGTTCCTAGCATCTCTGAAGGTCACCTATTGCTATGGTGATGATGAAGTTGATGAAACTTTTGGAGGATTCATAACTTTCAAAGACTGGGATGGGAAAACCAACAAATTAACTTTCGGGCAACTGTGGGGTATCTACGGCTTTCACTGCGTGAAGCATCAACAAAATGAATTCGAAAATGCTCACGAGGAGGTAGAGTTTTTTTGGGATGAAATAGCAGCGGACGATTTTCAACATGGACGGACCAAAAGCTCGATTATCCGCCACCTAGCGATCAGATATGTGCAGCAAATCTTAGCCAATTCGTTTTATTCTAGGAATGATACCAACATCATAATTCCTAAAGAACTGAAATACCTGCGCCTGGGCCTCTTTCAGCCAATCCGCAACTCCTTGCACAACGAAGACCTGTTTCCCTATGTATGCCAACTAAGACCCTGCCCCCTCAAGCTGTTCTTGGAACAACTGCTAACATAAAAAAAAACCCCAACTGGGGAACAGGAGGAAGGATGAGACCTAAAGTAAGCATCAGAGGGTGGATAACACCAATTTTCAAGAGAACTCGGGTACGACTTGGAGGACGCACTTACCCATCAAAACTAATGGACATGGACTACTTAACGGAAACGAAGTTCATAGTGGGGAGTTTGAACTCCCAATTCTGCTATCTGTTCCAGTTGGTATACCAAAAGCAAGGGGTTTTCTTACTCCCCAACCGTAGATGGACTACCTTTGATAGAGACCAAAATTTGAGTATGCCATGACCTTTATGACTTAAGGGCGATCATCTCACAAATGACACCTATGGGACCTCCTGTGGACTCGTTTTCGAGCCTTTATCTAGATGACCACTAGCTCAGCTAGGGTAACTGAGGTCCATCCCAATCCCCTCCTTCATTGTATAATCCGTCCAATGTCCTTTATCTCCTATCTGTTGTTTCTGATTGTTCCTTATGATTGTTGTCTATGTTAAAATGTCTTTATGCTTTCGTATCCCGTCCTATCTTGTCTATAATCCTAAATTTGGTTTACACAGAGACTGTGTAATTCAAGTTTCAGAGAGGATTCGGGGGACTTCTATTAATGAAAATTTCCTTGTTTGTTCCTTTGTCTCCACTTTGCATAGCATTTACATAGCATCTATTAGCATTTAAAGACCATAAAAATTTGAAATTTTTTTGAAAACCATTCTTCAAAAAACAGAGTGTCATTGTAGTTACATTTCATATAGTTGCATATAGGATGTTGCATTTCATGTAGTTGCACATGCATAAGAACTAGGAAGATGATAACCTTGTAAGTATGTTGTTTTCTCAGAAAATGTTAGTGTCCTGGGTATTAGTTGTCTAATGCATCCTGTAATTCTCTTAAGTAAAACTGCACCTTGCTTGGAATGTAAACTTGCATGATCATTTGTCTCCTGAAGCATGTTGTTATTCGATGTTTGTTCCTATCTATTAGAACTTGAATTTGAATGATTAATTATCATGTTTGTATGTCGAATATGAACTCATGGATAGTATATACATATTTGGGTTATCTTCTACCTTTTACCACTCTTGTTAACCTAAGTACAATCCCCACCCTTGAACCTTGCCTTCTTTCAAACCTGAATTTACTACTGAGTGGCAGGACTTTTATGGAATGAGCTTGGTAGAATGTGTTAGGTTCAAACTGACAGGAATAGGGTCTCATGTAGTTCTAGTTTAGGTGGAAATGAATGAAAGGGTATTGGTAGTTGGTAAAAAGGAAATGTTAAGAAAGAACCTTAGGAGAGAAATGGAAAAAGAATCATAATATGCTAGTGGAAAGTTTAGGGGAACAATGGCATGCAAAAGAAGTATGTCTAGTGCAGAATTAGAGAAAGTATATGGCAGTGAATTTAAAAGGGTAAAACCCAAAAGATAGTTTAAGTGAAAAGGTCGAAGGCCATAAGAGTTTAAGCAAATAAGTTCCTGAAATAGCTAGCAACCATCTAAGAAAGAAATCTCTCCTAAGTGTAACAAAAAAAGATGAAAAAGGATAATGTGAATGGGTATGATCACTTTGAGTTTCAAAAGGGTAGATCTAGGACCTTCTACTGAGTAGAATCAGGAAAATTAAGTTTAATTAGCATTGGGTAAATGGGTTCTATTTTTGTATGCATCTAAGTGTTCCTACCTTTAGCCTTCTGCTAAAGTTCATTCCCTTTTAAAAGAACCCTTGTTATGAATTATTAACCATTGCATGAAGAGGTCATCTTTACTCCTTAACCTGTCCTTAACAAAATGATTTCATTAAAAGCACATGATTTGATCCATGGTTCTGGATTAATGAATGTTAAAGGAGCAAACAAATTTGAATGCATTGTGGAAGTTGGAATTGGTCTGTGATGAACTGTGATGAGTATGGCTAAAGCTTTTAAGTAGGACGGGCTTAGGACTGCATTCTAGAACTAGTAACCAGGACATTAATATTACTTGTGTTAACAACATTTTTTGGTTATGAGTTCCCACTTTCAAACCTCATTCCCAGACTTCTGAATTATTTTCTTGAGGGCGAGCAAGGATTTAGTTTGGGAGAGTTGATGACTATGAATTTCCAGGGTTCTTAGAAGTCATTTATCATCAATTTTGAGGTCTTTAGGTGTGCTTATATCACGTTTATAGTTATTTTCAGTAAGCTTGTAATTTTTAGGGACTTTTGCATTAGTATTTGCATATGCACGCATTTTGGAGATTTTACGTACTTTCAGGAGTTTTCAGGATGGTTTTGTGAGAATTCAGAAAAAGGAGCAGAAAATATGGAATGGACCAGCAATAACATTTGAGTAGCCTTATGATACGTGATTAGAGAAGAACCGAAAATTCTTTTTTATCAGGTATGTTAGGTGCTTAGGTAGATTTGGATGGATCCCTGGTTGATTACCCTTTGTCCTCAGGAACTGCTTGACACTTGATTGCATTTCTACCTTCTCTGCTTTTCCCTATATTTTTACCTTTATATTTTTAGCTTCTTATACATTTTGTTCTGTCTATGCTTCTTAGTTCCAGCATGTTTCACTTCACTTAGGACCTGTTAGTAAACCACCCTTTTTCATATTAGCTTGACTTAGAAGCATCCATTGCAATATTGATTGTTAGTATTTCCCAATTTGGATTGACACCTCATCTATACTACAATGATGGGAAATTGATCTCTCTGGACCTAAAAAATCCTACTATCATGGATCAAGACGGACTTGGATGTGGCTCGATGGGGAGATCGATCCGGGCCTTGTGCTAGTTCCATTCAACATTTTTCGTTCCTCCTCTGAATTCTCACAAATCATCCCGAAAACTCCTGAAAGTCATGAAAAATCTCCAAAATTCATGTATATACAAATGCCGATGCAAAAATCCCTAAAAATCACAAACTTTCTAATAACAACTATAAATGTGATATATAAACATCTAAAGACCTAAAATCCAATGCTAAATTACTTCTTAAAACCATGAAAATACAGAGACATCAGTTCTCTCATAGAACACCATTTTGAAATGGGATAGTTCATAATGCAGGAGCTCAAGCTCCATGGAACTGACCGCAGCCGACTCCAACTTACCAGAAAAAGTAGATGCTAAGATCTTTAGAGCTATGCGGATCGCGGGGTTGCGAATAGCAGTAAGCATGGCGGTCCGAGAATCGTACTTCTCGTACCCTATCACATTCCATAGATCGGTATAGGAATAAAAGTTGGGTAACTCCAGAAGATGCCTTGTTGAACTGAATCCAACGATCGGACCAAACTCTGCCATCGGTATCCCGTAAAGACGACCAAGGAAAAAAAAAATTATGCCTTAGTCTCGGCAATGGGAGCATACCGCGGATCTGTACTAGGGTGGTAGATGAGCCCCGAGACCCATTTGAGTGAAGATATTGCTGACGGCCTCATCCACTTCTAATGCGACCAAAACTGCATGATCGGAAAATCGAGTGGGATCCAACTGACTTTACAACAGAGCATTGTAGAATATGGAATCGAACTGATCCCACTTTTCCGTGAACTGTCTATCCTTCCAACCCTTATGGCTCTTGAGTTGGGAAAATACCAAGTCCAAGCGGCAATTATTGGACCGCATATTGGGTTTGCGAGGCCACGACTTCTGTTGGAACTTGATTTCGATATCCGGTTCGTATTATTCGTCTTCCATGTCATTTGTACTGTTACTAGCTACCGCTTTCTCTTTCTCATTTGAGGTCGCTCGCGTCTTGGTCGTAGGTGGAGCGGTGGAGGATGAGCGGTCAGTTTGCGGTTGTGGTTGCTTCGAGCTCCGTGATCGGATTCTTCTACAGGTGTTTATTGGTGGATCATCTTTGATACCGGCATATCTCATAGGATCATCGTCTACTGGGTCCATTCTTCAAAGAAAGTACTTGAGACAAGATTAGCAATTATTGCAAAAGAAAACAGTTCATTGAATCCAAATTCCACCGCACAAACATAGAAGTTGCAGGTACAATCCAAAGAATTATAAATCAACATAACCAACAATGCAAGTTCACTCCTAAATTATTCTTCTTTCTCATTTAGGCATAGCAAGTCATCAAATAATCTCAAAACCACCAAGCCGAAAATCTATACCAAACCTCAAACCAAATACCTAAAAATCCATAATTTATACTCAACTCAACTAAAATCATCATGAATTTCTCAATTAAGCTTCATAAAATTGCAATAAATCCACAAATAACAAAAGAGAGTGATAGGGTTCTATACCTTGTGTGTATCAAGAAACTAGTAACGCAATTGGAGAGAGCTTGAAAAATTGAGTGGAATAGGCTCAAAAATTGCACAAACCGGTTGATAATTGAGGGAGATTGAGCAATGGAATCCTTTGAGGTTTTGAGAACATTTTTTATGATAAATGGTGGAAAAGGGGTTTTAGATCGATTTTAGGGTGAAGAAAAAGAAGAAACCGGTTTAAATTAAGTGAAAACTGGTTTTGTTCCTGGGCGAGGGATAAATCGATCGATCCCTTTTTCCGTAATTCCTTGGTTCAGTTGGATCGATCAATCCATGAAACGGATCGATCAATCTGTTTCTTCAGCTAGTTCCTTACCATCGATGAATTGATTGATCCACAAAGGATCGACCGATCTCTTTCTGCGTGAAGCAAACATGATGGCGTGGATTGATCGATCCACTAAGGATCGATCGATCTGTTTGCACAATGAAAAACTAATGGAGTGGATCGATCGATCGATCTGAACATTCGACCAACACTTCTTTTTCCTGAACTTCCTGAAACACTTTGAACTCAAAACTAAAATTCAATAATTATTGATTAGAAACCTAAAATGACTCAAAACTAGGTCCTAATAAACTGAAAACACCAAATAGTGGGTTGACTCACACTCATTGCTTGTTCTTCAAAACATTCACCGAAAATGGGAATTAGGATTGATCCCTCTCTTAGGAGATTGATCGATCTCAACATTCACCGATGGATCGATCGATCCATAAGGCATCGATCGATCTCTTTGTCTGGAACTCTCGGCCTTAGTTGGATCGATCTCTGTCTCCGCATCAATTTGAGACTTTACCAAACTTTTTTTCTGCAGATTCTTTGACCTCTATTTACTCTTCATCACTGTGCTCTTTTTCCAAACTAAGGATTTTCCACTTCTCAGTTTGACCATATTCAAAAACTCTTTCTTGGAGTTTGAATAAGATATCTCAGAAAGAAAACTAGTTGGTCTTCTGATAGCTTCAGTAGTTTCAGCGACTTGAGTATCTAAATGCTTAACATGAGAAGTCAATGCTTCAAATCTTCTGTTAAAATCATTGTACATACCGTCCATATTGACATTTATGTTTTTTTTTCACTTTGTTGCTAACCTTCCAGTATCTTTTGGAGCATGGCTTTCAGACTGTCTTCTTGCTTAACTTGTGGTGGAGGTGCTTGTTGATAAACTGGTTGAATTTGCTGTTGAAAGTTACCTGAATTGTAATTCTGAACAAAGACCTTATTCTGGTTTCCTTGAAAACAAGTTCCTCCAGGATTCTTATCATTCCATGACATATTTCCTTTTTTTAGAGCTTGATTGTATCCTTGGTTATACACTCTTTGACCTTGGGTGTTTATGTAGCTTATTTCTTCTTTTAAAGTTTCAGGTCCTTGGAATGCAAAGCAATTTGCCTCTAACTTCTTTTCATCTTCAGCTAAATTGACTTTTCTTTGGTTCTGGTTCTTAACAAGCTTAATAAGAAGCTCCTTCACTTCAACTAGTTCAGAGGATTCTGATCCAGAAAATCTCCCTCTTCTATCACAATATGGACAATGGTTGCTGTTACTGGAAGCTAGATTGTTTATTAGCTGATATGCCTCATGGACTAGCTTAGTCACGAAGTCTCCATTACTAGCTATATCTAGAGAAAGTCGGTACTGAGGTTTGATACCTATGTAAAACGTGTTGAGGAGATTTAGCTCTGAAAACCCATGATGATGACATACTCTAAGGTATTCTCTGAACCGATCCAATGCCTCAAAGAAGGACTCCATAGGAACTTGCTGGAATTGTGATATCTTTCTTCGAAGATTGTTGGTCCGAGTGGTAGTGTAGAAGTGTCCTAGAATCTTGGATTTACAATCATCTCATGTCTCGATGGAACTAGCGGGCAGGGATTTCAATGAGTGAATGAAGAGCTTACAATGCATAAAGTCTCTTGGGACTCCATCAATTTGAAAGTAGAGTATATATCTTCAAAAATATCGAGATGACCCATGGGATGATTAGTAGTGAAACCATGGAACTGATTCTGACGAATCAGCTGACGAGTTTGAATGGGAAATTATAGTACTGGCGTTGAGGTGATTTAGGACGAAGTGCATTCCTATTAATAAGGAAGGCTTCAAGGTTGTTAAAATCTCGAACTATAATCTTGTGTTGATAAGGTGGGTGATTGAAAACCTGTTCTGGTGGGTTGATCACAAGAACTTGATTAGGTCCAATCTGATTAACATTACCACCTACTTGTTATCCCTGCGGCATTTGATTGCCTTCAGCACCTCCCCCTATCGGGTTGATAACAAAATTTTATTCTTCTGGAACAGGAGGTGGGTTATTGTTCAACCATTCTTCTTCGACCAAAATCGGACGATCTTGAACAGGTGGATTGTTCGGATCTTCTGGAAAGGCAGGGTTAGGAATAACGCTATCTCCCATTGCGCTGGAAGATTGTGCATTTCTCCTTGATTTCCTAATTGAGTGTTCTATATCCAGGAGATCTTTGTTAGTGGGGATGAGTAGTTTCTTGGATTTGGTAGATCTTCGGATCATTCACCTGTGAATAGAAATCACAAATAAAGAAACGCGATGAGTAATGTAAAAAAAAAATCCAAGACTAAACTCTAAAGAAAACTTAAGAGGCACTATTGGTCCCCGGCAACGGGGACAAAAAACTTGATACGCTCAAGTTTTAACCCAAATATATTCACTGCAAGTGCACAAAAAACGCAGTAGTATACTAGGGGTCGAATCCATAGAAACCAAGAACGTACGAATCTCAGTTAAAAATCGAATCAAGCTAGGAGAATATTTAAAAATAATGATTATTGTTTATTAAATAGAAATAATTGTAAATCAGTTAACTAAAATGCTAGGCAATAGGGAAATCCACATGTAGACAGGTTAAAGGTCAAGGTTAACATGCAAGATTTTCTTTGAAAATGGTTCCCAACTTGAAAGAAAAAGATAGACTAATCCTCTCCCGAGATATTAGACCCCTATGTTTAAATCACTAAAGACAAACTCCCGCTATATTCAGATGATTTAAACATGCAATTCAATTCAGATTCAATATGTTCATAAGCCCCTAAGACAATACTCCCACAAGCAAAGACACTTACTCATCTAGATTAGAGTACACTTCTAAACCAAATCCATTTGAGTTTACAATTATAAGATCAATGAACTAGTTAGCTACTCTAATTCAGGCAATAGAAACGAATCTAGGCTGAACTAGTTTCGTTGTTTTTCTTACTTGTTAGATTCTTATTCTTTTAAATATTTTAGCTTTGTTATGTCCAAAAAGACATATTGGCTTTCAGAATCATGTAATTTCATTTTAAATAATGAACATTTACATTTTTACCATAAAAAAAACTCACACAAGCTTTAATACATCATCTGTATGTAAAAAATTTAAATCAAATTTTTCTTTTATTCATAAAATAAAAAATAAAATTGTTAAATGTATACTTGATGAAATAATTAACCTATATTATTTTTAGGATATTTTATGTAACTATTTATAATTTAAATTTGCTTTTTAAATGCACATTTGACATAATATTATAGAGATTTTAAAAGTATAAGATTTTTCTGAAAGTGAAAAAGCGGTAAATTAGGAAATATATAGTTGTTAAACTACAATATAACTAATCAACTTTTAAAGGAAACGAATCTTGGACCTTTAACATTTTCTTTATATATAATTGGAAAAATGAGTTGTATAGCATCCATAATTAGACATCAAACAAATCAACAATTCATTAGGTTCGTATATTATCTACTGATTTAGAATTAGATGAATTTATGAAATACAGAAAAGGAAGTATTTTCTTCTAGAATTTCAAACTTACTATATGCATGTATCTTATGTACATGTACCCATTATTATATTTTTGTTGTTAATGTATTAAATATTTGATTTGTTCTGTTTATGAAAATAATTTATATTAGTAACAAATATAAATTACTAGCTACATATCTCTTATGGACATGCATCCAATTGAACTTTTAATTTCCAAAGATTTTATTAGCAAAACCAAAAAGATTTTATTAGCAAAGTAATGCTTAGGGAGATGCATCTAATTAATATTTGAATTTTCAAATATATTATTAGCAAAAGAAAGAAATGATGATTGTCGCAAATATGTGTAATCTTTATTTATTGGGGTAACTGTTAAGCTTTACGTTTACTTAAGTGATAAGAATGATCTGTTTATAAATAGAGTCAAAAAACGAAAGAAGCATTTACATTCTTGAACCAAACTTGAATTAGATGGCCTCTCTTCCATTAACATTATCTCAATCGCCCCTCGTCTCATGTTGGTGCAATCTTCCTCTGGATCTCATGCAAATGGTGTTTGAACGACTTAGCTTTGCCGATTTTGAACGAGCAAGATGCGTTTGTTCATCTTGGCAATGGGGTTCGAGAAAATCACAACCGAACAATCGAATTCCTTGGATGATTATATTCCCATTGGGTAAGAACTATGCTCTCTTGTTAAACCCTCAAAATAAAGAAAAGCTCTACAAAACTCAAGATCTTAGCAACGACTTTGCAAAGAGTTATTGTATGGCCACTTACAATAGTTGGCTTTTGATGAGACCAAAATATGCAAATAAAGACGGGACGTTTAATCCGTTTAAACCACATCTTTTACATCTTTTGACCCGTGAGAGAATCAATCTACCATTAGTGGAAGGAGACTTTGATTTTCCCTTTTGGATGCTATGGGTAGATGAGAAAACCAAAGATTACAAAGTTATAGGAATGTGGACTGATGGAGAACATGTGGTTTATCTCAAGAAAGGAGATAATTTGTGGAAAAATATTGTCCATTTTCCAATGGGCGACTGTTATGACATGGCGTACAAAGATCACAAGCTTTATTGTCTTTCCCATGATAATTTCAGGGTTTTTGATTTCTCTGGAGATACTCAATTGCAAGTTTTTAGTATTAAGAATTTAGGTGGGCGGGCATCTGTCCAAAGATATTATCGGGTTAAACTTCCTGGAGTATATAGGGAATGTATAGTAGTCACTATAGGAGGGGATGTCTTAATGGTTAAGGGTTTGTGTCTAGTAGATACATGGGAGTTTCAAATCTTCAAGGTGGATTCACTTAAGAATGATGATTTGGAAGAAGTCATTTCTTTGGGCGAAGAGTCGATTATTTTGGATTTGGGTATTACAGTTGTTGCTAAGGATCTCGAGGGAATTAGTAGTAACTCAATCTACTTCAATTTTCATGAATATGCTGTAGATGAATTTGACGAAACTCAAATATTTATCTACAAGCTCGATACAAAGAAGGTTGAAAGACCACACCAGTTTCTTTCTTCGTCCATTCAATTCTCTCATGCTCGTTGGTTCTTACCAGATTTCAAGATGGAATGAGTTTGTGTTTCTTCTATGTATTTATGTGTTTGAAAACATTTGTTGTTATATATATTTTATTGGCTCTTCTTGACAAGATTTGTTATGCTCGTTTGGCAGCTGCGCAGCTGGGAACTGTGATGAAGTTTGAGGTCATATTTTTATGTGAGTCTTTGCCGATCACAACACCTAGAGCAGTCCTTGTGGCACTCATGCCAAAACTGCACGAGGATGTTTCAAGCTCCATGTTCTTCTATTGAACTAATTTCTTAAGTATATGTGTCTTTGTCCACTCTTTGAACTTATAGATGTGGTTGTTGGTTTAATTTCCTTAATTAGCTTTTATCAAATTACGTGAGAGTTTGTATGATCTGTTAGTATGATCTGACTGATTCTGCAATTAGCATAGTTGAATCTCTATGTTTCTTTTATCTTTGTCCTTACAAGCTTGGTTCATAAGATACTCTTAGTCTTATAAACACATGCAATTGGCAGATAAAACAACATACTGATGATGTGGAGGTTTTAACTATATGATTTGGTTTCATTGTCTGCTTGCTTATAAGGTCTATATTTGGTCGGTACAATATTGGATCAGTCTCAAAAGATTGGATTTTAGATTTCCATGAATCTAGAAGCACATATTGTGTTGGTTAGAGGGCATGTAGCAGTCTAGTAATTAAAGTCAAAAGAACAATCGTTTTAGATTCCAAAGTCTGGTGACTGGTGTGGCTATTGGTGAATCTGGTGGTACAAATCAATGGTAATAATTTTCGTACACAAACCCTTTCTTAGCTTTCCGTTTTGAGCGTTCTATCTTCGCGAGTTCTGATTCACTAAGGCTAAGCAGTTCAGAGGATTTGTCAGATCTTCTGATCATGCACCAATAAAACAAAAACAAGAAGAAAGAACGAGATGAGTATTGTAAAAAGAAAACAACCTTAGACTAGATTCTAAATCAAACTTGAAAGACACAATTGGTCCTCGGCAAAAGCGTCAAAATTATGATAGGTTAAGAATTTTAAATCCTAAACTACACTACAGAGAACATATCACAATATTATAGATAAGGTCGAATCTCATAGAGACCAGACAGTACAACTTCAGTTTTGTCTTAAATCAAGCTAAGACGAGAATAAAAGATTGTTTGTAACGAATCAAATTAGTAATTGAAATAACGGTTGAAAGCAATAAAATAAAAGCATCATGCATTAGGGAAATCCACAGGTATTCAGGTTTAAAAGCCAAGGTTAAGATGTACGATTTTACTTTGAAAATAGTTGACATAAATAGAATAGTCTTCTCTCAGAGTATTAAACCCTATGTTCGAATTATTAGAAACAAACTTTCGCCATGTCTAACTAATTCAACCATGCATTAATGTTCAGATTCAATGGTTCATAAGCATTCAGGATAATACTTTCAAGCAAGAACACTTATTCATCTAGACTAGATTAGATCTTTAAACCAAATCTCTTTGTGCTTATTAATCTAATATCAATGAACTAGTTAGCTACTCTAATTCATGCATTATAAAAAAGTATAGACTAAGAACCTAATAAATTCAATCATTTATAATAAACCCTAACATTCAAACCTGGTTTTCCTGAGAAATCCAAAAACCTAACTAGAGAACCACTCAGACATTGAAAAGTAAACAAAAATCAATCTCAAAGAAGAACTCATAAGTGTAAAATAATAATAGATATTGAAATAGGGTTCAAAAATATTCTCTCAAATACAATGTTTTAAAATCTCCTCTCCCTTCGTAAAATCTCTAATTGAATAAAACTTAATGAAATAAAACCAAGGGCGGTCCTAAGACCAAATAAGGTGGTTCTCTTGAACCACCTATTTTTAAAGAAATTTTATAATAATTATATTATATATTATTAAGTATTTCATTAGAATTAATTTTTGCATATATATTTCTATTTCTATTCATATTATTAATGAAATAATTTCTTGTAGTTTGCATTTTTTGTTCAAAAAACTAACATGATTCAAATTTATATATATAATCATCAATAATGATTAATCTTTCCCTAAAATCAGTTTTTATTTGAGATAATAAAAAACTATTTTATATAATATTTAATATCTTCATTTTTTAACAAAATAATTTGGATTAATAGTAGGGTTGGATATTCAGGTGCGCGTTCAGGTTCAATTTAAAATCTTTTGGATTTATGATATTTATGTAAGAAGGTTCAGACCCGTTTGGGTATTTTATAATTTCGGGCCTATTCCTGTAACTTAGCTTATGGTTCGGATATATTCTAATCTTTTTTCTAAATCAAAATCTTGACCCTAAATTTTAGCTTATGGTTCAGGTAGTATATGAACATATGTACTATAGTATTTATTCAAGATGATTTCAATACATATGTTTGAACAAGGTAAAATATTTTCTGGGACCACCACTGCTTCTAACTGAGAGCGGCAGGGTTCGAACCCTAGTTTATGCAATTGGATGCTGAGGTGACTACCAGTGGGTCATTTGCTCATTTGCATTTCTTGAGTTAATATATGTGATTTTCAATAATAATAAAAATTCCAAAAACCAAAACATATAAAATCTCTATTTTTAATACAAAAGTATTGAAAAGTGGCCTAATTTTTGTGTGTGCAAATTGTGGCTGTGGGGAATGTGAGAGCTGAAACTCTCACACCGAAAAATGTATAAAACTTGCTGAAAATTACTAAAAATATGTGTTTATTGCTTTTTTCTCTAGATCACAATATCTCTTAGAGTTTACAAATGAAAATTCAGCACCCTTCTACATGAGCACCCCAGCTATATTTATAGTCAAATCCGCATTCATTAGGCCTCTTAATGGCATTTATTGCGAATATTCTCCTTTAAATACTCTGCGTTACCGCCGATTTAGCCATAAATGCGGCGTGATTCGCGGAGGTGGGTGTGCTGATTCGCGGAGGTGGGTGCGCTGACTGCTTCTGTCCGCGCCGAAACTGTTTACCTCTTCAGCACATTCACCAGCACATTTCGTCAGCACATTTCACCAGCACATTTCATCAGCACATTTCGTCAGCACATTTCGTCAGCACATTTCGTCAGCACATTTCGTCAGTTCGTCAGCACATTTCGTCAGCACATTCCGTCAGCACATTCTGTTAGCATATTCCGTCATGGGCTTACTTTTCCGAAATGGGCTTAGGAGGCCCAATTACTTGTCGGACCGGGTTATCTCCTGGAAACCCGACCCGAGGGAATTTACACTCCCACATTTTGCCTCCCAATCCTGTTATGGAAGTTTCCATTACATGATTTCAATTAGCTCGAAATTTGTGCTGTTAATCTGATTTTTTGGCAATCAGGATATTTTGCAGATTGCATCTTCGGGAGAAAATCAAGGGCCGCATTAACTTCCTTCCATAATTAATCTCCTGTGATTTCTTATTTAAGGTCACTCCTCATTCTTCTGTTGGGTTTTGTGCAATTGAATCCCTTAAGAAGATTTCCAGGTAAACTCACTTCACAATTCTCCCGTAGAAAATTTCTTGGTTTTAGTTAGTCTTTGTTCTCTCTGGATTTGCTTGAGTGTTCTTCGCGTTCTTGCTTGATTTCTCTGCTTTGATTCATTGCTTAGTGAGTTTAGCCGTAAAAACAGTTTTTTGGGCGCCAACTCCGATATTTTTGGATCAAAGCGTCACTTTTCTTATCTGTTCTTCATTGTTCTTCAAAGAATTTATTTTTTCCAACAAGTTTTAAGAAAAACTTTGGATTTCATTCTTTTGATCCAAAAGTTTTCGTTTTTTCCTTTTATACTTGTTGGTAAAATAAACTCTTTATTTTTATATATTAATTTTTTCTTTTGGGGAGAAATATCTTCCTTTCCCTTTCTTCCTTCTCCTTAATCTTCTTTTCTCCTCCTTCTCTCTTCCTTTTTTTTTTGTTTACCATGGATCCTCTCCTCACCACCAATCCGGACCGAACCGGCACACCGCCCGAGCCGAGCCGGTTCGGGGTCCTAACCCGTGTGGCGCGAGTTTTACTCTCGCCGGTCCGAGCCGAGCCGGCGCGACCTACGAGCCGAGCTCGTCCTTGGTCGGGCTAGTCCGCTCGTGCCTCTCTTCGCCCGAGCCGATCCGGCACTCCACCGATCCGAGCCAGTTCGGCACATCGACCGAGCTGAGGTCCCTCTCGGCCAAGCCGATTCGCGGTCCCGGCTCGAGTTGCACGGACTTGACTCCCGCCAATCCGAGCCGAACCGGCGCAACCTCCGAGCCGAGCTGGTCCGATCGTGCCTTTCCTCGCCCGAGCTGATTCGGCACTTCGTCGATCCGAGCCAATTCGACGTACCGCCCGAGCCGAGCTCTCCGTCAGCCGAGCTGGTTTGCGGTCTTGCCCCCGAGCCGAACCGTTCTGATGCTCCACCCGAGCCGAGCCTCCCTTCGGCCGAACCAGCTCGCGACTTCGTCTCCGGCCCGAGCCGAGCCAGTACTTCGTCCGGGTCGGGTGGCGTGGTCTCGTCTCCTACCGGGTCAGAGTGTACCCAGATTTTATCCATATCAGGTACACCTCTTATCCCGCCTTGCTATTCTCCGATTCCAAGCCGGGGTGCCTCTTCTTCCGAGTCGGGCGACATCGAGGTTGTCTTTTTCACCCCGGAGCAAGATTCCTCATGTTCCACCCCGGAGGTGCCGCTACCTCTGCCCATCATGCTCACTCCTTCACTTGAGTTCAGCATGTCACCTCGCCACGCTCCCACCCGCTCTCCTGTTTTCGGTCCTCATCCGTATTCCAGGTTATCTCTAAACAAATTGATAGAGTTGCGGAATGATTTTCGCGTGCCGAGGGATGTGGAGCTTATCTCCCTGTCTCGCATAGAGAACCCTGAGGTAGTTAGGGACGGGCTGTGTTGTGCATATGGGGTTTTCTTTAAGGAATGTGGACTCTCCTTCCCCTTGCCAGAACTTCTTATTTACTTTATGCATGATCTCGGAATAGCGCTAGCTCAGATTTGTCTGAACCTCATTCGCACCATAGTGGGTTTGCAAATACTTGCGGAGGAAATCGGGTTCGAGCTTAGCGTCGAATCCCTAGTTCATCTTGAGTCGATAAGAAGGGTTCGCGATCAACCCGGTTTTTTCTACTCAATGTCGAACCCTCGCTGCGGCATTCTTTCTGGTTTCTCGAAGAAAGACGAAGATTGGAAGCGACTATACTTTTACTTCCCCGTTAATGAGTTTACTTTTGGTCGTCTTTCTCACCTTGCGGTTTTGGATTGGTCTCCGGAACCCGGTTAGGGGAATTGACTTAGGATTTTGATATTTTTCCATTGTGATTGATTACATCTTTTGTGACTTATGTCTTTTGTTTTCTTTGCGCTTGTAGCACGGCAAAGTGTTTGTGGGAATCGTTCACTCCGATTACGATCTCTGAATCCAATCTGCGTCTCGGAAGTGCTCGTGAATCTCAAAGTCCGCCCCTTCCAAACCAAGCCTCCGGTTTGCTCGATTTTTCTCTCTTAAATTTTTTGTTTGTTTGCACAGGCAACCTTTTATAAGTAGAATCTTTTGTTTCAGCTCCCCCCGACACTAAGGACATCGCGATGACTTCCTATCGTGCCGCCAGGAAAGCCAAGAACGCTGCCGCCCAGGATACCAGCATATCGGCTCGTCGTGAAGCCCCCCTTGCTGCTCCTTCCGCCCCTGCTGCTCCTCTTTCTGCAGGTTCGGATAAGGGGTCCAAGAGAGCTGGGAAAGCTCTGATGGTGTCAGCCGACCCTTCGGATATCGCAAAGCCGGGTCGCCGACTCGTCATCGCTTTGCCTGCCGCTCGGAATTCCCCTTTGCCTGCTGAAGGCGCTCCCTCCTCGCGAGGAGCTTTGTAGAGGAAACTCCCGGAACAAGGGAATGCGAGAGGCGACGGAAAGAGAAAGAAGTACGACTGGGGCTTTGACTACAAGGCTAACAAGTCGATCGTCGCGGACGCGGATTCATCCTCACACCTTTTTTGCCATTTCCGCTTCGAAGGTTGCAAGGTTCCGGCAATTCCAGATCTTCCTGATGAGGTTCGCGACCATTACAAGATTGGAGAGGTAAATACGATCCCCCTCTTTTTCTTCTCGTTTNCTTATGTAGTCTCTAGGTTGGTACAATAGTACCCTTGAGCTTTTTGGTCGCCAACTTGCCGCCGCCAAAGACGGATCCGGCTTGAAGGCTGCGGAAGACCAGGTTGCCTTGCTCACGGAGGAGCTGAAGGAAGCTCGCAGTCGTATGTTCGCTGCGGAGACTGCTGCTTTGGATGCCAAATAGGATCGGACCGAGATGCACGAGAAGTTTAAGATGGTACGATCTGAGTCCTTTGCTTATTTTCAGGAGAAGCTAGCGCTTGAGGCTGAGAAAGCCGCCCTCACCTCTCGTCTTGAGGAGGCGGAGGCTCGTCTCAACATGCTCACTAGCTCTCGAGATATTGACGCAGCGCGGGCTAGGGACGAGGTGAAGAAAGCGGTTGCCGAGATGGTCCGCGATGGGATTGAGCAGGTGAAGCTTCNCTTCACCTTGTTGCCCAGAGTGCTGCTCGTGACTCGCTGGTGTATTTCCGCGAGGTTAACGCCAACCTCGAGCTTCTTTCGGATATTGAGAAAGGTGAAGTCCCGAATCTCAAAGCGGAGCTCGAGGTTCTTACTGCTAATTGCGAGATTGCGAGGATAGCATCTGACGAGGCCAAGGCGAAGATTCCTCCTCTTG